>PISX010009862.1:0-73493 GCA_004024625.1 Mellivora capensis | reverse complement strand
TGTTTCTTTGATTTTGTTATTAATTGGTTTATATAGTTGGCTGCTCCCACGTTAGGGGCATAGATATTTAAAATTGTTAGATCTTCTTGTTGGAGGGACCCTTTGAGTATGATATAGTGTCCTTCCTCATCTCTTATTATAGTCTTTGGCTTAAAGTCTAATTGATCTGATATAAGGATTGCCACCCCAGCTTTCTTCTGATGTCCATTAGCATGGTAAATTGTTTTCCACCCCCTCACTTTAAATCTGGAGGCGTCTTTGGGTCTAAAATGAGTTTCTTGTAGGCAACATATTGATGGGTTTTGTTTTTTTATCCATTCTGATACCCTGTGTCTTTTGATTGGGGCATGTAGCCCATTAACTTTCAGGGTAACTATTGAGAGATATGAATTTAGTGCCAGTGTATTGCCTGTAAGGTGACTGTTACTATATATTGTCTCTCTTCCTTTCTGATCTACTATTTTTAGGCTCTCTCTTTGCTTAGAGGACCCCTTTCAATATTTCCTGTAGAGCTGGTTTGGTGTTTGCAAATTCTTTCAGTTTTTGTTTGTCCTGGAAGCTTTTTAACTCTCCTTCTATTTTCAATGATAGCCTAGCTGGATATAGTATTCCTGGCTGCATGTTTTTCTCATTCAGTGCTCTGAATATATCATGCCAGTTCTTTCTGGCCTGCCAGGTCTCTGTGGATAAGTCTGCTGCCATTCTAATATTTTTACCATTGTATGTTACAGACTTCTTTTCCCAGGCTGCTTTCAGGATTTTCTCTTTGTCGCTAAGACTTGTAAATTTTACTATTAGGTGATGAGGTGTGGACCTATTCTTGTTGATTCTGAGGGGGGTTCTCTGCACCTCCTGGATTTTGATGCTTGTTCCCTTTGCCATATTAGGGAAATTCTCTACAATAATTCTCTCCAATATACTTTCTGCTCCCCTCTCTCCTTCTTCTTCTTTTGGAATCCCAATTATGCTAATGTTGTTTTGTCTTATGGTGTCACTTATCTCTCGATTTCTCCCCTCGTGGTCCAGTAACTGTTTGTCCCTCTTTTGCTCAGCTTCTTTATTCTCTGTCATTTGGTCTTCTATATCACTAATTCTTTCTTCTGCCTCATTTATCCTAGCAGTAATAGCCTCCATTTTTGATTGCACCTTACTAATAGCTTTTTTAATTTCAACTTGGTTAGATTTTAGTTCTTTTATTTCTCCAGAAAGGGCTTTTATATCTCCAGAGAGGGTTTCTCTAATATCTTCCATGCCTTTTTTGAGCCCAGCTAGAACCTTGAGAATCGTCATTCTGAACTCTAGATCTGACATATTATCAATGTCTGTATTAATTAGGTCTCTAGCCTTTGATACTGTCTCTTGTTCTTTTTTTGCAGTGAGTTTTTCCGCCTTGTCATTTTTTCCAGATAAGAGTATATGAAGGAACAAATAAAATAGTAAAAGGGTGGCAAAGACCCCAAGAAATTGCCCTTTAACCAAATCAGAAGAGACCCCAAAATCATGGTGAGGGGGGGCGAGAAAGGGGATAAAAAGAAGTTCAGAAAAAAAAATTAAAAAAAAAAGAAAACAAATAAAGAAAAAATATAAAAGAGAAAATATATATATATATATATATATATATATATATATTAGCCTGGTGACTAGAACAGGGTCACCCACTCAATTGTGGGGTATTTTGGTCTCTTAGAAGAAAGTGCCTCCCAAAATTTTAAAGAATGAAAAATGTATATAAGAGTAAACACAGTGAAGGGATGGAATATGCCTATAAAGATGAAAAACAAAAAAAATTTTTTTTTATTTTCTAAAAAAAAGGAGTTGATTAAATTTAGCAAAAAAGAGAAAAAAAAATAAAATTAAAAATTGAATTAACTGCAAGACTAAAGAATCATGGAGAGAAAGCCATGCATTCCGCGCTTTGCCTTCTCCTCCTCTGGAGTTCCACTGCTCTCCTTGTTAAGTGAACTGTTCTTGGCTGGATTTCTTTTGATCTTCTGGGGGAGGGGCCTGTTGTAGTGATTCTCAAGTGCCTTTGCCCAAGGCAGAGCTGCACCGCCCTTACCTGGGGCCAGGCTAAGTAATCCGCTCGGTTTTGCTTTCGGGAGCTTTTGTTCCCTGAGCGCTTTCCGTAGAGTCCCGAGGACGGGAATGAAAATGGCGACCTCCCAATCTCTGGCCTGGAGGAGCCAAGATTTCGGGGCCTCACTCCTCAGTGCGCCCTCAGAGAAATCCCCGGCCACTCCCGTCTCTCTGGCCTCTGGCCGCGCTCCGAGCTCACCCAGCCTGTGACCGATTCAAGGTAACCCCGAGCTGAGAGCTCACTCCTCGGCTCTGTCTCTGTAGCCGGCTTCCCCACTCCGATACCTGCTAGCTCTGCGACACTCAGACACCCCCGATCCTTCTGTGACCCTGCGGGACCTGGGGCCACGCTGACCCCCCGTGGGCTTCACCCCAGTTTAGCCTCTGGAGCAATGTCCCTCAGTGGAGCCGAGTTTTAAAAGTCCCGATTTAGTGCTCCGTTGCTCCGCCGCTTGCTGGGAGCCGGCCCCTCCCCCGCCGTCTGTCCTCCCGTCGCTTTCGATTCACTTCTCCGCCAGTCCTACCTTCCAGAAAGTGGCCGATTTTCTGTTTCCAGAATTGCTGTTCCTCCTCTCTTTGATCTCCCGTTGGATTTTTAGGTGTTTGTAATGGTTTGATAAGCTATCTAGCTGATCTCCTGCTACCTGATGTAGTCTCAGCTGCTACTTCTCCGCAATCTAGACTCCCTCCCTATATCAGTATAAATATTAACAGTTGTCCTTTTAATAATTGGCATGTTCTGGTAAGGCCCTGGGACTTTGTTTTTTGGACTCATTTAGCTTGTGGGAAATTTCCCCTTTCAAGAGTTCATTTTGGGCAGTAACAGCAATTTTCCAAGTTATAGCTTGGAAGTCCCCTTTTTCATTTTTACAATATGATGCACCAATAGAAATGATTAGATCAAGATTGTCAAAGACATGTCTTATAAATCAAAATGTGGTGTCACAAAATGGGATGTTATTATCTCACAGTCATGGGACTGGCCTTTGTCAGACAAGGGTATATGTAACAGGATTTTAGAATGTTCAACTTAAGGATTTAGATTAAGTGGTGAAAGCAGAAGAATCTCTTAGGAAGTTAGTCTGCTTGTAGAGAAATGTTGAGTCAGTTCAGAGTTAAGAAGATCGGGACAGCATGTGGCATTTATAAGTGAATGCCATTTCCTAGGGTTAAATCAACTGAGGCATCTACTAATTTTGCAGCTGGAACTCCATAGCCTTAAGGCAGTTTGGATATGCAGAGACAACTGAATCAAATTGTATACTATAATAGGCACTAGGGTTATATTTATTACCATGTACTTTTGTGAGCATTCCCAGGGCTTGATTATCTTCTTCATGTATAAATAAGGTGAAAGGTTTGGAATGATTAGGTAACCCTTGGGCAGGCAGTTCTTGTAATACTAGTTTTGGTTTTATAAAGGTCTGCTCATATTTCTGTTTCCAAGGAAGAGATTCAGGGACTGAAATTTTAGTAAGCTCATACACTGAAGCAAAAGAGAAAAATTAGGAACCCATAGTCTGCAGTAACTAGCAAAACCTAAAAATCCATGTGGGCTTGGGAAATTTTTTTTGAGCTTAATTCTTTTTGGAGATAGCTAGAATCCTTTAGCACTTAGATTATGACCTAGGTAATAAATTTTCTCCAGATACTTCTAATTTCTCTTTAGATTCTTTGTCTCTTTTCAGTTAACTGTTGTAAGCAAATAAATGGGATCCTTTAGGGTCAGTAACTGAGCATAGCAAGAGATTGTCGACCTATTGTAAAATGTTTTGTTTGTTTGTTTTGTTTGTTTGCTTGTTTGTTTTAAATCTTGTGGAGTACTTGAGAGAAATAAGGTCTTAGTGAAACTGAGTCATGATTGTCCAGATACATTGCTGATTGTTCTTAGTAAAGGTAAACAGATATTAGCTGTTAGGGTCCTCAGGGATGCTGACAAAGGCTGAACAAAGGTCTATAACAGTGAACCATTCTGAATGTGGTGAGACTTATAATAAAAAGCTTTTTCAAATTTGGAACAATTGAGTAATAAGGAAATGACTATATTATTAATAGATCTCAGGTCCTGGACAAATCACCATCTCCACACATTAGGTTTTGGGGCTGGGAAAACCGGTATTAGAGGGTTTACTACAGGGCATATGAACCTTTGGGCAATTTATTTTTTTTTTTAAGATTTTTATTTATTTATTTGACAGATCACAGGTAGACAGAGAGGCAGGCAGAGAGAGAGAAAGGAGGAAGCAGGCTCCCCGCTGAGCAGAGAGCCTGATCTGGGGCTCAATTCCAGGACCCTGAAATCATGACCTGAGCTGAAGGCAGAGGCTTTAACCCACTGAGCCACCCAGGCTCCCTATCCTTGGGCAATTTAGTCTTCTACTATTGGTGTGAATCCTTGTATAACCTCAGGCTTTAAAAAATATTGAAGTAACTTGGGAAGAGGTTTGATGATGTCTATCTAAGTTTTTCTAGGTTCTGCATTTTTATTCTCCCTATATCAGTCAAAGAAGTAGCCCAGTTTTTCCAGGCACCTTGATTAAATTATGGGACTTTTTTGGGGAATTCTTCCTCTTATATCAAGGACAGTTTGTAAGGAACATGAAAGTTCAGGTTCAAGCTGGTCAGGAAACTCTAAGGTAAGGTCTATACGGGAGGCAAAATATATTAGCCCTTTTAATCTAGAAGGAGGATCTGTATCTTATAGATCAAATAGGGTTCCATCACATAGCAAAAATGAATGTTTTCAGTATGAGGTATATCAGAATTGTTAGGTTTGATCGCAGACCGATTGAGTGGAATAAAGACACCAAATGTTAGGTCTGATCACAGACCGATTGAATGGAATAAAGGCACCAAATGTTAGGTCTGATCACAGACCGATTGAATGGAATAAAGGCACCAAGGCAAGCGAGTATTTGAGGACCGGCTTTATTGCAAGCACCCTCGGGCGAGGTTCCGTGACTCTGGGGGAAAGAGAGTCGGGAAGTCGCACGTGGGGCAAAGAGGTAGGGGCTTATATGGGGTTCCGCTGGTGAAGTCTGGAGAGGAGGTACTGAGGCCTTGTCGAGTTTTTCCTAATAAGGGCTGAATTCAGCTGCGGGGTTCCTCATTGGCTCGTCGGTGGGAGGAGGAAGGTTTTGGTCTCCCCTTTGAGTTTGCTTCCCAGGTCTGATGCGGTCGTTGTCGCAGGAGGGTGATGGCGGGAACCGCGGCCATCTTAGGTGTCCGTCATTTTGAATGGTTCTCCCCTCTCTCGCCTGACCCCAACAAGAATCACTTGTACTGGTTGAGACAAAAATGCTCTCAAAATTTCACTAGATATGCTCACTATGGAAACTTTTTCACTCTGAAGGGTTTTTATTTTATTTTTTTAAGATTTTTTTTATTTATTTGACAGAGATCACAGGTAGGCAGAGAGTCAGGCAGAGAGAGAGGAAGGGAAGCAGGCTCCCTGCTGAGCAGAGAGCCCAATGCGGGGCTCGATCCCAGGACCCTGGGATCATGACCTGAGCCAAAGGCAGAGGCTTAACCCATTGAGCCACCCAGGTGCCCCTGAAGGATTTTTTTTTTTTTTCCCCTGAAGGAATTGTTGTCCTTTGAGAGTGGGGTTTAAAGTAACAAGTGTGGCTCTAATATCCACTGGAATTTGGCAAGGTTTCCAATTAATTTTAATTTTAGTTTCCCCTTAGCTCCTTATGGGAATTATTGGTACCGGTTTACAGAAGAACCCCTCAGAATCCCAACAACTCTGGGAGGACCTCATGTGGGGGCCCTTCTGTGGGAGTAGATATAAGAGCATTCAACTCTGTATGAACTGAAGAATTTACACAGGGTCTTTGAGAATAGTCTTTTTCCCAGTGTCCAGATTAATTACAAATCAGACATTAATCCATAGGTCAGTGTTTTGATGATGGACCCCTAGAGGGTACAATGTGAGAGGTCCAGTATTAGCTAAGGTCTCTGCTTTGGAGCTATTGTAGTTGTAAGGCCAATAGTTTCATGGACTTGTCTTTATGATCTTGTTTCAAAGTCCTTTCAAAGTTTTCAACTGTGGTCATAAGTTCAAGCAGATTGGTGGTCTCCCATCCTATTTTCTGCCTTTTTATAAATCCACTAATCTTAAGAGATCCATTTACAAATAAAGCAGCTACCATATGGAATCTGAAATGCCATAAGAAGACAGCTTCCAAACGGGCTTATGGGTCTGCCATAGATTCATTTATCAAGTTGAGAACTGCCCTTGACCCCAGCAGTTTCCAGTTCGGAATTTGGGGAAAGATTCCAAACAAATGAGGAATTGCTAGCACTTCCCAACATGGAATCTGGATATAGAACCAAGGGCTGGGGTTTCCAATCAAATGGAGAATTGCTATCTGAACTACCAATAACTCCCAGTAAGGAATAAGAATTCCAATCAAACGGGGACCTGCCTGTAAAGCCAATAAGACTTAGAGCTCAGTGCAACAAGAACAGAGGTCAGAACCAAGAGGAGCTTAACCACAGTCCTTAGAAACATCAAGAAACACATAGAACTAAAAAGGGTTTGTGGGTACCGTGACTGTTTCTCATTGTCCCCAAAGCTGTGGGAAGTCTCTTTCTGTATTGATACTGCCACCAAATCTGTTAAAAAAAAAATTTAACTGGGTAAATTTGAATATCTAATTGGCCTTATTCAACAATTCATGAGTCAGGCAGTATCACCCAACAGAAAGGAGCTCTGAGGTGCTATACAAAATGGAAAGCTTTTAAAAGCAGAAAGGGGGTAAGACAAGGAAAATAGTGTATTAGACGAGGTCACCTTCCTTTTGGGTATGGAAAGGGGCTTATCAGGTGGGTTACATCACTAGTGCAGAGTACGTAATTTCAGTAATTTCAGATCAATTGGTTGAAGTCTACAATACTGGGAGAGGCTGAAATGCCAGTTATGTTAAGTATTAAGTCTTGGTTTGCTGATGTAGAACTTAGCACTACTGACTATTTTGAGCCTGTTGTCTCTTTTCTAAGAGGACTAAACCCAAAGCAAGCAGAAGGAAGGAAATTAGAAATATTAAAAGAGAAATAAACAAAACACAATGAAAAGAATAAAAATTGAAAAATAATGGAGAGAACTAATCAAACCAAAAGTTGTTTCCTTTAAGAGGAAAACAAAATTTATAAAGAAAAGGAGAGTATACATTTTATCTATGAATATACCCAAGAGAATTGAAAATATATATTCACAGGAAGGTTTGTATACAGATGTCACAACAATATCATTCATGATAGCCAGGAAGTAGAAACACCACAAGTGTTTAACAAATGATGAATGGATAAACAATGTGAATGTTATTCTTCCATAAAAAGGAATTAAGTACTGATGTATGCAACATGGATGGAACTTTAAAATATTGGGCTGGGTGAAAGAAACCAGGGACAAAATGTCACATATAATAACATTTATATGAAACGTTCAGAAGAGGCAAATCCTTATCTACATGAATTAGGTTATGGTTGCCAGGTACTGGGGCGGGGAGGGGGAAGAATGGGGAATGACTGTTAATGAATGGATGGGGTTTCTTTTTGAATGCTGAAAAGGTTCTGGAATTGGATAAAGGTGATGTTGTACAACTTTGTGAGTACACTAAAAAACACTGAATTGTACATTTGAAAATTGTTAATTTCATGGTACATGACTCAAAAAAAAGACATCTATGATAGTTTTCATAGCTGCATTTTCACTATACTCCCCAAATAGAGGCAACCTAAAAACCCATTCATGGTATAAGGATAAATAATTTGTAGTATAGTCATATAACAGAATAGTGTATGACAATAAAAATGAACACATGACTCCTACACTAAGTAGTATATGTAAATCTGGCTAAAATATCTTGAGTAAAAGTGACACAAGAGGTTGCATGTTCTATGAATCAATTTGAGTAAAATTCAAGGTAACTAAAATTAATCTTTAGAGTTTAACATCAAGACAGAAATTACAACTGAATAATTGTGATAGAAAGTGATTGGGAGGGAGTTAGTACAGGTAATGTTCTGTTTCTTGGGTTGAGTGGTAATTACATAAATATACTTGTTTTTGTATTATTCATCCAGTTATATGCTTAAAATTTCTACAGTTTTCTATGTACACATCAATTTTAATACAAATTTAAAATAATTTTAAAAACTCACTAAATATCCTTCATCAATATGTAGACTTCTCCCAACCTTTTTCTCCCATACTTTCTTAAGAATATGCTGCTGTTAGGTTTGTACTTCCTCAGCCAATACCCAACAAGAAATTTGGTAAGATGTAATGACTTGCTGCTGAGTGTCATTTCTCTACCCCAAAACCCCATATGTCATCCTCTTAAGGACTCAGGACCTGCTTTACTTTTTTGGCAGCACAGTTTCCATCTGGGGTTCCTTCTAAAATAAGATCAGATCTCCCACAAAGAAACATTTCCAATCTATATCCTAAAACATGAAAAAGCATAGGTAGGGAAGATAATGAGCTTTTGTTTAAAAAAGTAATAATAAAATATTTAAAAAATAACATTCCAAATGTTTGAAGGTGAGTTTCTCTGACCTTTTCAAAAGACTTGCTTTTTTTCTCCCTGCAACTTTATGCCATGTGGTACAATTTCACAAAAGGTACTGCTGCCTCTGTAGTGTAACATCATATAGGGAGTCTTCCTTGACCCTTGTGAGGAAAAAAGAAAAAAGAAAAGAAAAACGCTTCCAATTTGAAAAGAAGATTTCTTACTTTGAGATGGCGATAGATTCCCCTCATCATTTTTTTTTTCATAAACCATCTGTAAGACTTCTTTTACCCCTTGCAATAGATAGCACATTATCTGATCAAAAGTTAAAACTTTGAAAGAGGCAGGGATTAACTTGATACTTGATACTTGAAATAAAACCAGTTCATTTCCTGTATGTCAACTAAGGGAAATAGTAGCATAAGAAAAGGATTGAAAAATACACAAGAGACCAAGGAATGCAAGGAATCCTTGGCCATGGTAAAAATTTACACCTGACTTTAAGAGTAATAAAAGACCAATGACAGGTTCTTAAGCAGAATGACATGATCATATTTGCATTTGACAGTTTCATTTTGGTTAAAATCAAAACAAATATTCAAATAAAATAAGATTACCACAAAACCTCAGTGCCAGTTGCTTTTTATCACTTGTAATCTATACAATATAAGTGTTGTTTGTATAAATACTATATGTAACATATTAATGAATAGAGTGGTGAATAATACTAGATTATCATTTCTAACACCTCCCTTGGTATTTCAGTAAAATAATGATGTGTCAAAATTGTCTAGTTATAATCCCAATATTTGGCTTGTATTCAATTTGAGGTGCTTCTTTGATTAACAAAGATTTGCTGGAATTACTATAAAGCCTTATTTTAATTTCAAGGAACTAGAATTGGCAATATGTCAAAACTATGGTGCATTGGTATGCCACTGGCACATGTGCAAAGATAAGATGGAATGTAAATCAAAATTGTGATTCACTATAGACTGTCAGATATGGTTTCCTGTGATAAGAAAGTCCCAATGGAAATACCAAATTAAACACACACATACACACCCCCCACAATGCATCATGACCAATATTTGCTCTACATTAAAAAAAAAAAATGAAATAAAATAAAATTATAATGACATTTACCATTTCAGTGACATTGCCTTTGGAACGCAAATGTGCTGTTAGTATTTGGCAGAACTTCAACCTGAGAGTACTTTTAATATCTAAGTGATATAAATATAAATGGGTTAACAAAATCTGATGCAATACCATTGTACAAACTGCCAATATCTCTCAGAAGCTAAGCGTTTTCTTTATTATGGCAAAGAAGGCCACTAATAGAATCATTTTTCTTTTGCTGCTTGATGGATTCAATTGTTTTATTCAGGGAACTTCAATATAGTTAAGAGTATTTTGTGAACACAAAGATAAGAGATGGCCATGTGGCAAAACCAACACATAGCTATATTTCCTCTGAGCAAACTTGCAGAATAATCTGACCTTAGATTCAAATCTAAATGTAATTGTAACTCAGAATTTAGCACATCTGCATTTTTATTTTTTTTTTAATATAGGTTGCATGGTTATAATGTGTGAGGATTATGCCACATTTGTGTATTCAGAAATAAATAAATTAAAACGCTTTAGGTTTAAGTCCAATTTTGTTAATTCCTATAATTTAAGTGTACTAATGGACCTAATAACAAATATTTTAGAAAAGAAAATGAGCACCTATTAATTTATCTTTGTGGTTAAGTTAGTTTTGAATATTGGGGGAATTTAATAGGCATATAATATTTTAGATTTTTCTCAAGATTTATTCATTACACTGTGAGTAGAACTTTCTTTTAAGATTCTTTATATAGAATATCCCAATAGTTGGTAATATAGGAATACCTCAGATATATTGTGGGTTTGGTTCCAGACCACTGCAATAAAGTGGATGTCACAATAAAGTGAGTCAAATGATTCTTTTTGGTTTTCCAGTGCATATAAAATTTATGCCTATATTATAGAAGTCTATTAAGTACACAATAGTTACATATCTAAATGCAATCTACATACCTTAATTTAAAAACACTTTATTGTTAAAAAAAAATGCTAACCACCCCTAGAGCTTTTAGCAAGTCATAAACAGTGATCACAGATCACCATATCAAATATAATAATAATGAAAGAGTTTGAAGTATTGAAAGAATTACCAAAACATGACACTGAGATACCAAATGAGCAGATCCTTGGGAAAAGTGGTCCAGTAGACTTGCTTGATGCAGAATTGTCACGAGCCTTGAATTTGTAAAAAACGCAGTTATCGGTGAAGCACAGTAAAAAGAGGTATGCCTGTCTAGGTGGTATGATTCTAAAATGTTAGCATGTATGAAAACATACTTAGCTTAGACTACCTTATAGTAAAACTCAAGAAACCAATACCTATTAAATGTAGATTTATTTTCAAATGTTACTGCAAGAAACCTTTTGTAATCTGTTGACAATTATTTTTGGTTGAAACCCATTTAGGTGACTAAATTAAATCTAACCTTTCCAGTTAGAATTTTCAGCAGATGCTTAATTTAGACCTAATAGAGTATTATATGTAAAAACACAAGTCCTGTTACCAAACAAAAATGAATTTAATCTTATACAGAATACATTGCATAATTTGTCCCTTAAGATTGTACAATTTGAGGTAGGAAAAAAAATCACCTTTTTGATTCATGTCAAAATTATTTGTAGGGAGAAAATGGAATTTTAAGACTTGTTTGGAGGCAAAAGTGAAAAGAAAAAAGAAAATATCAAATAAGTACTGAAATTCAAAATTAGATGTAAGTAAAAAATATCCAGGGTTTAGTGGATGCATATTCTTATATCCATGTCTGCTCTTCTATCTTCCTGTCATAAGTGCATTCTGCACAGAACTTAGAGAGTTGATTACTTCTTTGATTCTAGTGGAAGATCTTGTTTAATCTATATTTCAATAATGGACAATAAAAACTGAGGGAGAAAGTTGTTAAAATGTTTCTAGGAAAGATATCACCTTCTGAATGCTGTGTCTCTGTATGATGACAGAATTCCTACAGCTGTCTTGCCACTTGCATAATAATAAAACTGAGATATGGGGGGTGGGGAGGGGAGAGCCAAGAGACTCCAAAATGGTACAGAAGTCTTAATTTACTATGCCTGAAGATATTTAAACTCTGAATATTTTGTTAGATAAAATTTCCTTTTCTAGTGTGAATTTGAATTTTCTGTTAGCCGAAGATATCATGATGATATTTAATTTGTTCTACTCTTTAAAATGTAGATTGAAAATCTTTTTTATTTGTTTTATCTACTTTTTTAAAAACAATTTCATTAGGAGGCATATTTTCCAAATACAAGTAAGCTAATTCTAAATCCTCAACATGTTAGCTGAATTTTACTTTAACAATTAAATGCAGAAGTGTTTTAAAAATAGTCAATTATTGGGGCACCTGGGTGGCTCAGTCAGTTGGGTGTTCTGCCTTGGGCTTAGGTCATGATCTCAGGGTTCTGGGATTGAGCACTGTGTTGGGCTTGGCAGGAAGCCTTCTTCTCCCTCTCCTGCTCCCTCTGCTTGTATTCTCTCTCTTTGTCAAATAAATAAATAAAATCTTTTAAAAAATAGTCAATTATTCCTCATGAAAACTTGATCTATATTAATGGTTTTTTAAAATCATGTCCCATAATTATGAGTTATTGTAATAGATATATTAGTTCATAAGGAAGTTGGTGTTTTATAACATGAAATACGAATTTCTTCATTTAAAAATGCAAGTTGTTTTCAGTTTACTTCTACAACAAACTGACCTTTAGAAAATTAGAAATATTTAAAAATTTAATAAAAAATCATTTTTAGACATGTGTTTACCATTGAAAAGATTAAACCTTATTTGATCTTTTCTCAATGGGTTTATAAAAAATATTAAGAACATGAAATTACCAATTCTAAACCACTTTAAAATGTTTATTTTTACTAACTAAAGATTTTCATTTAAAAATTTAAAAATATTTAGAAATTTGGTATTTTTAAATAAATGTTAGAAGGCACTTTTATTGAACTGGTGGTGAAAGCCAGCAGGCATCTACAACAAACTTGGTAATGTTTGTTAGTAGAGGAAGGCAAGAATAGAAGCAATGGCTCAAGGCACCTATGTAAGTAAGGTCTTACTGGCATGCTTATCAGAAAAGTATAGAGTCTTCTTATTTATCAAGGTACTTGGGTATAAGATTAAATTTTCTTCAAAGAATGAACCTCTATTCCCAACTAGGATGACTTGATATTATCACACACACAAAATTGAAAATGAGCAAAATTCAAATAAATGAATCAAGAAAATCCACAGGATTATATATTTTTGTAAACTGACTTTGTCATTTCTTACAGCAGATATTAAAAATAAGCAATTTCTACAAAATTACAGAATATTGTGTAATGAAGCTACAGCTACAATTCATCTAGACATCGATATAATGTCTATTAATTCCTTGTGCACATAGCAGAGATCTCAGTTCCCTGATACTATATTAACAATCCATTTACCAGCATTATGGAATATTGTTCAAATATTTGAACACTTTGATAGACTGGATTATCCAGAAAGAGATGTCAAGGCTTGACATACCTACTACACTTCCCAGTCCTACTGCTCAGTCTTCTTAAGAACTTTCTGCTTTTGAGGTAAATACTTCTCAACACAGTGATTCAGAGGCCCGATAAATTCAAGTTGGCATATGAGTCTCACATAGATTCTCATGGTAGGTAGGTATTTACTAAACATATTAATAAATCTTGAAAAGCAAGATACTTTTACGAGATTTACTATAGGCTGTGATAAGATACTCCACAGACAAAAGTTTCGCTTAGAAATTATTGAGAATATAAAACTCTGAATGTAACAGAAGACGATACAGATTGTGTGTGTATTTGAGTTGTTCAAAGTGTTTTGAATCATAACATCAAAGCCATCTAAGTAAAAGCCTGAAAATTCTGAGTTTAAAATTGACTTTGAAATGACCCTCAAAACTATAAACAAAGTGAGACATTGGGAGAAAAAAAGTCTAAACTTCTACTATTCTTAACATGTAAAGAAATGTAACAAATCCATACAAATAAAAAACCCAAAAGGAAAACAGACGAAGATCATGAAACATTAGTTCACAAATATGAAAACACAGATGGCCAACAAATACAAGAAATGCTATTTAACTTTTGTAGTATTAACAAAAGTAACCATGAAATATTTTGCTTTACATATCATTTTGAATTGGCTGACAACTTAAACAAAATCTCCTGATCATAGGAAATGGACAGCCCTCCACACTGATAATGGAAATGTAAGTGGCACAGGTTTTCTGGAGAGCATTTTGGAAATATTTATCAAAAATTATTTTAAATTACCAGCCCTTTTCAACATTGATTCCAAAGAATTACACATTTTCTTAAGAAAATAATTGGATATGTGTAAGCATAGATAAATTTGCAAGGATGTTTATCTCCAAGTTGTTTACGACAGAAGAAAAAAGGGTGGGGGTAGGGAACAAACTAATAACCTTTATCTGTATCAAGAGAAAATTCATTATATTATAGTACAAACATTGAAGGGCTAAAACTCATTAAAATTATAATGCAAATAATTTTTTGTGGATCTGGAAGTTGACTATAGCATACTGTAAAATTAAACAAGTAATTTGAAATAAGGTTATAATGATTCTATTTTTGTTAAATTATCTATGTGTACATGTATAAAAAAATTGGGAGGATATGCAACAAGTTTTAACAGAAGATTTGTCTGCATAATAGTATTTTATGTTGCTCTAAGTTTTTCAATGTCTAAAAGAGGCTTTTAATTTAGAAAATGTGCCATGAACAAACACATAGTATATACAAAAATAAATAGAAACAGATTTTCTTATTCTTTCATAGCTAAACTATTGCCAAAGACAGTCTTTTAATATATCTTTTGTACTGGTAATATAAGAAACAAGCTTTGAATATATGGTTGCAGGAAACCTCTAAGCAGAGTAAAAAAATAAATAAATAAAATAGCAATAACAAGAACAGCAAAGCTATTCCAGACACCATTGGTAAGACAGAATTTTAAAACTAATTATTTAAATGTTAATAAATAACTCTTGTCTCTGTTTCCAAGGTGGATTTCAAATAGCACATAGTAAATCAAGTAACACAGATCAAGGGTAAGAGAAAGAGAGGTCTGGAAATGGGACTCAAAATTATTCTAGAAAACAGGCAAATTAATGTAATTTCAATTTATCAGAAAATTAGTGAGCTTCTGACAAATTGAGGTTAAAACCGAATCTTAATGGGTTATGTTTCTCTCATGTTCTAATAAAAAGAGACATGAGTTCATAAAAATAAAGACATACTTTTCTCAACCCTGAGATAGTATCATTACATCAAAAAATATAAAATAGAGATTGAAAAGGAGTTGTTAAACAGAATTTCTATATTCTCTATATATGACTTTTATAATATTGGTGTCTGGTAAAAACTTAAGGCATAATACTAACCTGTAAAGGTATGAAGAGAATTAAGACCAAGCCAACTTTTCTCACCTTAATTGATAAAAATTTAAAACTTAAGGAATATAGATATTAAAGTTTTACTACTCAAGTCCCAATTTTGATAATTAGCAAGCACATGAATTATATATAGTCTACCAATGGAAAGAAGAGCAAAATACCCTATAAATCAGGTTTGTAGGCAACATTAAAAATTTCCATCATTAATTTCAGCCATCAGAAAAACAACCATGTCAGGATATAACTTCAAAAGAAATTCAACTATTTCCTTTTACTTTAAACATTAATTCAAAATGAAATTAGATGTTGAATTTATACTAGCCATTCTAAACCTTTGGTTTCTTTAAAAAGCTTAGATGAGAAATTAGAAAATTTGTTTGTGAAATTAAATTACTTTGTGATTCTTAGTTATAAGAACTATTTTTAGCATATTTTCATAGAAGAAATTAAAGATAGCAACATTACTAAAATAAGAAAGAAAATGTGAATAAACCCAAATAACTACCTCACTTCACGTGGTTCAAAATGTAATAAAAATATATCTAATTATACTTATTGCTACGAATACTAAATCAAAATCAGAGAAATACACAGTATTGTAATTAGAAGATGTGCCTCTGTAAAATGAATCAAGCTTCCAAGATTCATTTATTTTTTCCACACAAGAAAAAATAGCTTTGTATACAAAACCTTTTATCACAAAGTTTACTAAATTAAGTGGCCATCAGCTGGGATTTGGAATTTTCTCAGGATAATTCGGGCAGAGATCGCTATCATTCCAATGCCTGCTGCAAACACTGGCTGATGCATTAAGTTTTTCTCTCCTAAGGCCTGTGGGCCAGGGCAATGTAGAGTGGCTTGGAGCCCACGATTCTCCCATTCATCTCAGCCATTGCTTTAGTGGCCTCCTCAGGAGAAGAGAAGCAGATCAACCCAAACCCTTTGCTTCGCCCTTCTTCCCGCATTATCTTGACTCTGCTGATTGATCCAAATGAAGAAAATTCCCTCCACAGTTTTTCATCATCAATGGTATCATCGAGGTTCTTAATATAGAGCTTCATGCCCCGGCTTCTCCGAAATCTTTCCTGTTTCAGCTGCTCAAACATTTGCTTCAACTCAGCCTGCCGCTCTGATTTTTTTTGCGCCCGGCCTACAAAAAGCAGCTGTCCGTTTATGTCCTTTCCATTCATTTCTTCAACAGCTTTTTTGGCAGCCTCATGGCTATCAAAACTCACAAAGCCAAAGCCTTTGGATTTCCCACTGGAATCTGTCATCACCTTAACACTCAAGGTTTTGCCGTATTTACCAAATACTTCCTTCAGTCTCTCATCATCCATGTCATCGCCAAAGTTTTTGATGTAAACATTGGTGAATTCATTGACCTTGTTTTGGAGCTCGGCTTCCCGATCTTTACGGTTTTTGAATCGGCCAACAAACAGCCTGCAGTCCTTAAGCAGGGCCCCATTCATCTCCTCGATGGCCCTGTCAGCCGCGATCTGGTTCTGAAAGTGCACAAATGCATAGCCCCTAGAGCCTTGATCATCAGTCATCACTTTGGAGGACAGGATCTTCCCAAAAGCTGAAAAATGTTCATAAAGGGTTTTGTTATCAATAGATTTGTCTAGATTCTTGATGAACACGTTCCCAATGCCAGATTTCCTTAAGTAGGCATCACGTTGAGACCACATGAGACGGATGGGTTTGCCTTTTATCATGTCAAAGTTCATTGTGTCCAAGGCCTTCTGGGCATCAGCCAGCTTCAGGAAGTTCACGTAGGCATAGCCCAGCGAGCGGCGGGTGACCAGGTCCCTGCAGATGCGGATGGACAGCACAGGCCCCACGGCGCTGAACTTTTTGAACAGCAGGTCCTCGGTGACATCTGCATTGAGATCACCCACATACAGGGATGCCTGGCGGTACTTGGCTGCTACGTTCATCTCTTTGCTCCTCCCCACGTGAGCCTGTCCCTAGCAGCGCTTGGAACGATTCCAGCAGCAAGGTGACCAGGCCACGGTCTGGGCCGGGCTCACGCGTGAAGGCCCGAGGATCAGGGCTTAGAGGCCTAGAGGTGGGGTTCAGGGACAGCTCCACCAGGTTAGGCAACAGCCTCATCAAAAACCTCCCCGCCCCCGCAAGCAACCAATTCAGCTCTAACTGTATGATAGCAGCAGAATTCTGAAATCGCAAAGAAAGGCTAGCAGGGCAAGACGTTCCTTCCCCATCAATCTGCGAGAAATCTTCAAGGGGTGGGCTGGCCCTCCATCTGAGCGTTCTCTCCAGGCACCCCGGTTGCTGGTTTCTGAATAAAAATAGGCCTCTCTCAGGCTGGTGTAAAGTTACAGCCGCCGGGGAAGAACTCCACAAGTGGCGTTAGAGGCGGCTGCTCCGGACGCGCAGTGGGGGCGGAGGGCGCAGGGCCCCCGCGAGACCCGAACCCGCCGGGGGCCGAGTTCTGCAAGCGCCGCGGCCAAGGCGCGGCCGGGGCCAACGCGGGCCGCGGGCGCCCTGGCAAACCCCGGCCACTCTCCGCGGGGCCGACCCGGCGCGGCGCCTGGGGATGGACGAGTGGGGGAAGGGGGAAGCGGACGGACCCACGGACGCGGCCCAGCCGGCTGCGGCCGAGCTGGGTCTGGGGGCTCACCCGGGCTGCGGCCGGCGGGGGGCGGGCTGGCGGCTGGCGGGAAACCCGGAACTCGCGCGCTGAACTTCCCGCGCACCCGCTGCCAAGTGGGATGTTTTCTTTTTAATATTTTTTGAGAATGTTCTTCTTCCCCCCGCCCCTCTCACACATTTCCCACCTCCCTCAGACAGTTACGCGGAGAAGCGGGAGGCGGTGACTTGGGTGGAGAAAGGCTGACTAGGGGAGTGGCCCTAATAAACCCACCCGCCTGCAGGGATTTGCACCGGTCTCACCGAAGGATCTTTTCCAAACGTGGATCAGGGCTTGTCACTTCTTGCTTATCATCCTCCAATGGCTTCCTTTGACTCGTGGATGAGGCCCAACATCCTCACCTTGTGCTACAAAGTTCTGCAGTATTTCTGCCAAGTTCCAGCCTCAACTTACTGCTTGGTTCCCCTTACTAAAATCCATGATAGACTGACATATTTTTTTCAGGGCCACCTTTACAAAAATGTACTTCTCAGAAATCAGTTTAAATACTCTTTCCAAATAGACGTTTTCCCCAAGTAATTTAGGAACGTTTTGATTTCCCTCTTAGAAACCTAACACTACCCTTGTAATTGCGTGACAGTAGGGGCCATGCCCATTTTATTTCTAGGCCTAACCGAGGGACTTTCAGAAATGGGTTGTTCAATGTTTATTCAGTTTATTGACTATGGAATAGACGCGGTATTTAGCCTGAGGCTGTTTTTCATGCCCAGGGACATGAAGATAGTGTTGCTTACCTCAGAGAGTATTGTAAGGATTTAATGAATTAATAGATTTGGAAATGTCTAACAGTGTCTGACAGTCCAGGTTTTCAGTAATAATGATTTTATTTACCCGACCATTACATAAATTTCTCAACATCATTCTCATAAAATCTTAAAATGTGTATCATAACTCATCTTAAGGATTGTTACAAGCAAAGTGGAATTGGGTGGGTCAGTTTATATAAAGCTAATTATGTAAGGCTTTTCAAACTTTAATGGACATAGGAATCACCTGAGGATTTTGTCTGAAAGCAGATTCTGATTCAGAAACTTGGAATGGACTGGAAATTCCATTTCTAAAAAGCTCCTGAGTGATGCAAATTCTGCTGCTCTGTGAACTATGCTAAATAACAAGGTTTAAAGTTAAATTAGTGAGTCCCCGTAGTGGCATCTTTTCTAATGTAAGAACAAGAAAAAGTATATTTCTCCTTCATAATATAATGATACTCTAGCAATTAGTAGTACATTAAAACAATAACAACAACAACAAACATCAAAACCAGAGCATGATTCTCATTATAAAATCCAAATTGCTTTTAGCATATCTAAAATTGAATAATGGGTCTGTGATTCCTCCCAAATTAATCCTGATTAATGGCTTCTGTTTGTGAAGTTTATTGTTATGTGTTGCTCCTGTAAAATCATTAGTTCAAATAAATAATCTTTTCTTCAGCCATATCTTCAAGGCTTCAATTTAAAAAACGAAGAAAGATGGGCATGTGGGTGGCTCAGTCAGTTAAGCATCTACCTTTGGCTCAAGTCATGATCCCAGGATCTTGGGATTGAGTTCCACATGAGGTGCCCTTCTCAATGACGAGTCTGCTTCTTTCTCTCTTCCTCCCACTCCCTCCTGCTCATGCTCCCTCTCTTTCTCAAATAAGTAAAACCTTAAAAAAAAAAAAAAAAAAAAAAAAAAAAAAAAAAAAAGAAAGAAAGAAAGAAAGAAGGAAGAAAGACCAGTCATGTAGATACTAGATACATTAATGAATATCAGCAACATTCCAGCATATGCTTTAAAAATTCAGATGCTACTTTGACATTGTTTAAAGTAAATAAAATTCTTCATATTCAATATTATCAATTTTTTTAAAAGAAAGTTTCTAACTATATTTTTCCCGAGAATTTTGTCTCAAGACTATTTCTAGGAAATATGCCTAAGATCACATTAGGTCTTTGTATAATAGTAATTCAGGTATAGCAAGATACCAAAATATTCAAGAACTCACGGGTTTTTCCATTTCACTTTGTGTTATCTTCACCCAGCATATTGTGAAAAATAAAAAAGAGTTTCCAAATTCAGAATTTAATACTATATTTTTTGACTCTAATCAACTTATATGCAATAGGTACAAACCTCAATTTGTTAAATTACCGCCAATCATACTCCTTCCTATCTATTCTACTCATTATACTGTTTTTATTTTTTATATTTTAACAAAGCAAGTGCTTTTAAGCATCTATGATTCTTCCCTCCCTTTAATTCTCTAAATTTTATCTTTTGCTTTTGTCAGTTGTGTTCATTCACTAATTTCTTAATTTGGGCACTCTTTCCATTTACCCTGCTTTTCCCTTCCAGTTGCACTTCTTTACCTCATTTCCTTGTGTATTATTGCATGAGTTTTATTCATTCATCTTCTTTCTCCTATATGCCAGTCTGTCTATATGCCAGTCCATCTTTCATTTTGCTGTCAGAATTAATTTTGTTAAAGTTTCTTCCATAAAATTGTAGTGAAAATAACAAATGGCTTCCAACACTTTGCAAAATCAGCCACATCGTAAGTATATATATCCTCTGTCAGGCTAGTACTTCATTTGTTGTACATACATGTGCGGTTCTTTGATTATCCAAATTCTGTCATCCTTCAGCTCCATTTGTGCCAAATTTTTTTTTCCTCCCAGTAGTCCAGCTGACTGGCACTGATTAATTCACCTTTTCTGAAATAATCTATTTAACATATCCACTGTATATATGAAACTAATTTTGGCATGAGTTCATTGGCTTTGATAGACCTTGTCTTTAAATTATCATGTATGATATTGTCCTAAGCTTTACTTAGCTCATTGTTACAGCTACGTATATTGCTGACTTGAATGTCTTCTTACTTCTGTAACTACTCTGAACATATTTCAATCAAGGGCCACTATTTTGCCTCATTTCAAAGTAAGTTGTAATTTTGCTTATTTTATGTTTCTTTCAGCTCAATTGTCCCTTCAATGTACAGATTTGTTACATGGGTGGCTCACAGAATTAAGCGGGAATTAAGGGCTTCTCTGCCTTAATGACAGGAAAACTGTCCGTGTTTCTATTCACTGATATTGATGTCAATGTAAGTTATTGCTTACTTTCATATTTATTTTGGAGAAATTAATAGCGACTATGAGTTTGAAAATGCATTTTAAAATAAAAATCTGTGGTACTAATTAGACCAAACGAGTTTCTGATATCGACTTGAATCATTACTCTGATGTAGTCAACTACTGATAAAAATTTTCTTATTTTTGCTCAAAATGATCTTTAGTGTCTTAATTGAAATAATTACATGAATAAAACTTTCCGTTAATATACTTTGAAAGTGCCATGTTTAATATTTACTCTAAAGTATATTGTCTCTTTCAGATTATTTGGGTTCAATTTCATTTGACAATTAGGGTCTTTTTTCAGATTTAATTGCTTTCTGCTATGTTTTTACCCAAATGCAGTGTTAACTTCTTTAACACGAGGAATGTACTTTACATATCAGAGTTAGCCTTCACCATATGGGCATTTCAAAACGTCACACACAATAAGTAATGTCTGATTACTAGTAGATCTGGATCAAAAGTTCAGTTCAATCCAAAATATCATTTACTAGTACAAATGTCAGGCATTGTTGCAAGAAAACTGAATAAGACAGCATTAAAAAAAAAAAAAGACAGAATTTTTCCACAAAAGTATCATAGCTCTTATTAGGAGAAACAAAACAAACCAAAACAAAAAACAAAAACAACAATGTAAAATCAATCATCTGAAATAGGTAAGATAGGAATGTAATGTAGCATAGAAGATATTTTAATAATTCTGTCTATGAACGTTAAAAAAGCCTTTTCAGAGAAGATGGTGCTAGAGAAGATTTGGGAAAATTTAGGGCTAAGTAAAGTTAGTAGTAACTGGTATCCAATAATATTACTGGAATATAAAGTGTGAAGAAGGAAATGTCAGGAATTGAGGCAAGAGAAGGACAAGGGGCAATAAGCCAGAGTGCCTCGCATGCTAAGTTATGATACAGACTTCATTCTAAATGAGAACTATTGGAATAACTGATTGAAGTGACATGTTTACACAATATTTCAGAAAGATAATGTGAAAGTAATATGAAAGTCATGGAGTAACAGAAAAAGGAAGCAGGAAAGATGTAAAGTAAAGATGCAAAATCATTAACCATCTTGCATATAAAAATGTGCTTTAAAATAAAAATCTTTTATACTAATTAGACCAAAGTACTTTCTGAAGTCTTAAATCATTCCCTGACGTAGTTAACTACTGGTAGAATAGTTCTAGAAACTGAGAATATGATGGCTATTAAGGCACAACTGGTGATGAAAAACATTTAAAGTTGTAACTTGACCGCCCTCAGATGGGTACCCAAAGCCCTTCAATTTTGTCACCGTGCCTTCCCTACTTCACTTGTACCTTCTCTCTTTGCTTCAGAACTCTGACTTCATCTTACATTTGTCCCACATTGCCAAAGCCTGGAAAACTGTTCACTCTGCATTCTCAGATTCTTCAGAATTCCTTTCTACAAAGAATAAGACTTCTCTATTACCAGTGCTGATCACTTCTCATAACACCAATCCATTGTAACATTATGCCAAAATCTTCTCAATCTCACCAGGAGTAAAGTTAAGGAAGAAGAGGAGGAGCGAGATGGTCAGAAAATACCCTTTGCCCCACTCTCTTTTCTTAATGGAACCTATGTGCCATTGCAAAGGAAAGTCTTTTGTGCTTTAAGCTTGACGCAGAGAGAGAGATTGAACAACTATTTTACTTTTCATACCAGGGAAGAGCTTGCATCTTCCATAGAGATGTTCATGTCATTACTGGTCATTCACATAGGGAAGATTTTCTGACACCTATTGTGGGGAACTGTCATCTACTCTGGACAGAGACCTTTCCTGCTCATCATTCTAGTCTTTACTCATCTATACTGCAGCCCTTAGAATTAGTCAGTCAAATTTCTACCTAGAAAACAGTGTACCAGTTTCCATGGGCTTAACCTCAAAGGTCTCTGCATTTAAGATCTATGGAAGTCAGTGCAGTAGAAGATACAGGATTGACAGGGTCCCCGGGAACTGATCTTTAGGTTGCTCATTTTTTCCTTCTCATTCTCCTTCACTCCTTCATGCATATCCCTGAGTGGGTGCCATATTAAGTAACGTAAGCAGGCTGTTAACAGTTTAGAGTGCATGACTGTCATCTCCTCTGCCCTATGCCAGGCCTATTTCTGTAATTGGGTAAAAACATTTTATGATGCAGTAACTTTTCCGCCTGGTCGCAGTTTCTGGCTACAACTGGCAAACTCAAATATTCAAAAAAGTCTTCAAGTTATAAAGTCCCTTTCCAGCAGTTTGCTAAAAACTTCTGTATTTAAAGCAAAATCTTTTTCTCGGGTAGCAATTCCTGCGATCTTACCTAGGTTGTGTTACTGCATTTTCTGATACTTGCTGTTATGTCAAGCTGTCAGAACTAATCAACTGGCCTAAAAACTGTCCTATTTAGCTACTTGCTATGTGATATTCTCCTTAATAATCCCATTACCACATACATAACTTACACAGACTCATTTGGTATTTTTTATTTTTTGTCACTGCCCCCCAATTCACACACACAGCACACCATGACCAGTACCATCTCTAAAATGTAAATTCCATGAAGGCAAAAATTGTGTATGACTTAGTCACCACCATATTCTCAATGCCTCAAATAAGAGCTAGCGTACAATAGGTTCTCAAAGCATATGTTTTGAGTGTTGGTAGACAATTACTATTCATAGATCCCTTAGATCTCTGCACAGCTTGTCATTAAAGGCACTATAGTTTAAATGATGTTTCAAACGGCTTTGAAAGATAGAGATAATATTCCTTTCTGAAGCAAAGTGCAAGTTTATTCACAGCCTAGCAAGATAGAGATGCTGTCTCTCTTTGGAGTACAGAACAGGCATGTTTCCTCTCCTTTAAAATATATTCATGTTTTCTAAGAACTGGGTTACTCTCCTCTTAGGAAACCCACTGTGGGTGCCAGTGTCACCGGTTGTTCCCATAATACCATATGGGAATTTGGGCTTATAGAACTGTTACACACACCCACACACACCCCACTACTATGTTTGCTACTGTTATTATTATAAGTAATAAAGTCTTTGTCTCTCACCCAGGAGCATTGTTTATTTTACCAGTATCCATAAAACTGTGGCAAGCTAAACTCGCAACTTACAAATAAAGGTGAAGTCTCAGATTTTCACAGATCTTGACACAGTTGTAGTGATAAGGATGGAATACCGACGTAGCCATAGCTTTATTCGAAGGAAGGTTAAGGCCTCACAAATAAGCTAATGGGATTTGAGGGAAGTCTGAGTTTCAGCAGCAAAAAAACACTGACCAAATAATATCATCTACAGGACAAAAAAAAAGATTCTTCAGTTTCTTGGCTGTTAATCAGGAGGAATTGGACAGGCTGCTTCAGGATAACAATAGGGAAATAGATACAAAGTCAGTTGTCCAAATAGTGCCCTCGCTGTTAACTTCTTGCAGGGGTGATTTCCTCACTAATCACCTAGTCAGCCTCAGGTCCATCCCTTTGAAACCACTAATATTAAAATTAATCCAGGGTGGGCACACTGTTCTGACAGTTTTCAGACAACAGTTGCAGAAACTTGTACCTCTGCTGAACGTGAGGAGGAGGACATTCATGAGTACTGCAGGCATTAACAAGAAAATCAATAGAAATCTGGCTGGTTCTCATGGTAGATGAGGATGGGTGGAATATGTAAGGCTTGTTAAGGAAGAATGGCGACTGCATGCCATCTCCTGCCTCAGCGGCTCTTGTACTCTATTATACCAACCTCAGACTCATTTGAAGATAAGAGTAAAGGGTCTCCAGATTTGTGTTTCTTTGTTTTTTCAGTAGGTACTGACTATTGGAAAGCAGTTTGGGCCCAACAGATTTTTCTGAGACAGAAGAACTCTTGTGGGAAACTACAGATGAGTAATTGACTAGTATGCATCTTCTCACTATCCTGACAGGCTTTGAGGAAGGTGGGCCACCTAAATCACTGATTAAATGAAATATATACAAAGTCTTGCAGTAAACCTCTTTCTGCTCTTCAGAAAAAGTCCCCTAGCTCCTATACTAAACCAAGGTGAAAACTTAAGAGATATTATTATAACAGAGGAGCAACAAGTACCTCAGAATTGTTCCTTTCAAGAAGCTACTATTCTATGAGGCAAACCCCAGTTGACAAAACCACACAAATCCAGCAGCCCCAACTGCAAGTGGCTGTTCAATAAGACTCCCAAGACTGAAAGAGTTGGTGTTGGTCATTACGAACATACTGCCTAATAAAGATCTTTGAGCCGGCTAAAAATATTAGAAATTCATTTAGTTGAATCCCAACATACTATCACACCACTGGAATCTGATAATAACTGTGAGGCCTTCTTTTATGGCAAGGTGCATCTTTCTTTATTTCCAAACCCTGATCCCTTTTTCCACCCCTATCCTCCACCTCAATCACTTAAATGAGAAAGGTAATTGGTGAGTGGCCCCAGTCTCCCCTGTTGCCAAAGGGAAACCAGACATCAAGCAGAACCATTCAACCCTGTTGAGGTGTTTAAGGGAAGGGATAAAGTAAAATTTCAATGGCTCTTTTGGGTATTGATGCCCAGTCACAGTCCTGTTTCCTTAGAAGGAGGGAGTGTCCCCAATCCAACTGATGGGTTTGGGTATTATTCACAGGGGGAAGAAAAGCTGAATGGACCTTGTGGATCATTTAGGACAGCAAAATATACTGTTTCTGTTGATTTTACAATTAGATTTATATTAGTAACTTAGGTGCTATGTGGACATTCTTACAAATTTGACAGATTAAAGAAAATCCTCTTTTGGAGCATTGAACTTGGGACATAAATATTCCTTATTGAAACATCATGGATTTAAATGTCCATGTTAAGGGTCATTCAGTCATGGTATTGACAACCATCAAGCAGATGATTGAACTCTTAATTCTCAGATTGCCACCAATGTTGTCTGAGTCCATTATTATATTTTACATTTCATGACTATGTTTCTGAAGTGAGAAAGTTCACACTGTATTGAGTTCTGCCCATTCCTGTAGAACAGAATGTAGAATCCTCTATTGGGATTCTTGGAGCAGTACACATACCATTGACACATTTATCAGGTTATGGTGTTATTGTTCAGGTTCAGTCTGCATCATTGTGACTGTACCGCTGTAGCCTCTGAAGCTAAAATATCATATGTTTCTGCTTTTTTAATACCAAGAGTATTTACAGCTTGACAATGGAATACCATTTTTCAAAAAGCCACTAAGCAATATGCTGATATTTTTGATATTCAATAGATTTTCCATATTCTTCACTATTACAGATATCTGGTAGGTGAAGAATTAGAATGTCCTTCCCAAAAATCATCTCAAAAAGATTCTGGCTTTACTTTCTTCAACTACTCTTGGTCCAGACCTTTCAGTCAGAGATTTTAATCACTGAATAAGTCTGTCCACAGCAAGTGATCATCCCATCTGGCCACTTCCCGAGTAATGATCAAGATCAAGGCTGTGGGTTTTTTGACCTACTATGAATAGTTGGCATTCTACTCTGCCCATTCATGGTGTTTCTTTCCCCTAATGTAATCACCAGGCTGGACAAGTTAACATACTCTCCAAGGAGTAGCCTGGCCAAAAGGAGTTCAAGGGATTCAAACTCTCTTCTAATGCAGCTACTGGATATCTTTCTTAGACTGACGTATTTTTAGACCGTAAGAATAATGACTATTTATCAGTTGTACACTATACTACTACTACTACTAGTATTCAGCAGTACACTACTCACCAAGTCCCTTTATTGTGGCCCAGGCCAACCAAAATAGGGAGTATTTGCTCTCAGGTACCTGGCCTTTATGGATAAAAGGTCTGGATGCAAGTAGAAGGTGATTTAGTATTGGGCAAAGTTATAGATCCAGAAATGGGGCACAGCAATTTTGTGGTAAAAAGAGGGAGAGCACCAATCTGTGTATCCAGGGAATATTTTAGACTCCAGGAGGTATCATGAAAGGAAGAACATCAATGATCTCTATCTTTCAGAATCATGTCAGACACTTGCTCATGACACATGCACACACTGGTGTGCTGCTCCCACCTGTGGAGAGGACTTTAAATTTAATTGACTACTTTATCTTCCATCCCCTATCACGTGGCTTTAACCATGATTCAAATGTTACCCTTAAGCTCACTGTAAAGACTATTGAACACAGCAAGAGATGGTCTTGCCTCCTGCACTTCCTGTCAACATCTCAAATGTTTTCCCTACTCCTCCTTTTCAATAGTGACTGATTATTCAGTCATTCCATGCAGTAGATGAATGCCACCAAGGTGTTGGCACAGACTGAAAAAAAATAGGTTAGTCTGGCTCTTGCCAGACAGTTCCTCAGAAACAAAACAAAACAGAAAACAAACAAAACAATACAACAACAACAACAAACCCATCCCTGCTTATTTGAAATAAACTAAGAAGACTAAGTTATACCAGCTAGAGAGGAGGATACATCAGAGGCACTACTGACCTGACTGACGTAGGTCCCATACAAGGGCACAAAAAACCATAACGACACTTTCTTTCTAGGGGCATTATGTGGATCTGTGGGATTGTACTTCTGTTTAGAAGCTTGGCATTCGCTTGCCTTTCCTTTGAAAACATGGTAGCTTGCACCTTAGAAATGGCCATAAGAGACCTTCAGGTGTTTAAGGAAATACCACCTGCACATCATGTAGCTGTAAAAAGGCTGTGGAGAGTTCTCTAAAATGCGAAAATTTGTGGATCTTCCCAGAGGGGTAAATGATTTGTAATTTGTGTGCAAACTATGAACAATTATCCCTATAATATGAGTCACCCAATTAGAATTGGTGATATGAAATTTATTCCTGAATTTATCTGAAGTGATTAATAACAGTATTTTGGCCCGGAAAGACATTCATGTCAATTTCAATTCACTGTCCAAGATCGTTATTGATAATAGAATTATCCAGACTATATCCTTGCAAGCCAAGGCACTTTCTGTACAATCACATACATATCCTACCATACCAGGATTAGTACCTCAGACAAGATAGAAAGGTCAATAGAGAAAAATAAGAAGAAAGTCATTTTTCATCTAAGGTAGAGCCTGATGGTCTATAGGAATTGATCAGTTGGATCTAGTAGTGTGGTATAAATGGTGAAAGTAATATTACAAGTTTGTCTTATCCTGTTGTTTGGCATTCTGTTGGAAGCAGTCTTAATATTGACAATATGAGACAAATTGAGTGCATCTATTCCCAGCCTCTGTTGGTTAGAGTGGCCAAAAAAGCGGTATACTCATGGGAACATTTGCCAGAAGGCGAGATGGTTTAGAAGAGGTGGATATTGATAAGGAATGACTCCCCATGCTTTTTTGTGTGTGTGTGTCTCTGCATGAATTGTGAGGAGTGTCAAGGACTACCATTTTTCCAGACTTTTCTAGGATATTTATATAGTGAAGAGCCTCAGAATTGTATCTATCCAGAGCAAAAATAAGCAATAAGCTCAAGTTCCACTCCATTAATGAAACCTAATCCATATTTAGGGATCACCTGATTCTTTTTGTATAACCCTTGGGCAACTGTGCTTGGGGAACTGGCAAAAGAAAGTGTATATACTTTACTTGCTGCTACTACAGTGAGTGATGAAGTTCTTTGTATCTGATTCAGGAATTTTATGTCTTCTGCCAGCATCCATGAAACTGGGATGCTAACTTGGTACTAGAGTACTTTGCAGGTAGGGTGAAATCAGAGCCTTCACAGTCGTTGACACTGAACAAACAAATAAATGCATTATGAATAAACTGCATCATCTATGAAGCAGAATTCTCATGCCTTTGAAGGAAGATAACACTTACCTCACTGGCATTCTTTTTCCTTTCTTCTCTATGACCAGTATATCTCTGCATTGTCACACTGCACTCAGCACCAGTTCATCTCCACGGGCCAAACAGTGATACACTTAAGTGCCATCAGTAAGGTTACAAGCTGCCTGACATGTGGCCTTTAGTCTCTTCCTTTTGCAAGTTCTCTATTTTGAGTTTCAGTGGGTTTCCTTAGCTCCCTTTGTTCCTAATGCCCTTTGCAAAATTAGCATTAGCCTCACAACAAAATTGAAAACAACTTGGATTTACATTTTCGGTATTTTCTACTCCATCAAAAATTTACTGGGTAGTATTTTTAACCTGTCCACTACTACTTGAACAAAAGCATCTAAAGTCGCCATCATTTTGTTTTTCAGGCTCTGGAACATTTCAGTTTGGTCTCTGAAGTCAAGTACCACTATATGTGCTCTACAAAAATCCTGGATTTTTACAATGTGAAGATATTGAGGAGCATCTGGATTTCTTATATTATTTCTTTTCTAATACTAAAATATGGTTCCTTGGTCGGTGGGGTACAATTCAGAATTGACTGGAATTCTTCTACTAATTCTACTATCACCTACTTGCCACTTCTTTATTCTCCAGGAATGAGACATTGAAATATCTTTAATGCTTAGAGTCTTAGCATTAGTCATCATGGGCTTCCTTTCCTAATATTTCATGGAGAAAATTCTCTGTATAGATCATCCTAATAAACATAAGCAAAAGAAGGCATAGTCTTGGCTGACTTTCTATTTAGAAATTCTCTGTTTCAAATCTACAGTCCACAACTATCCTGGTGTTAAGATATCTATCTCCTTCAGATTTTTCTTTCCCCAAGAGGGTTATAACTTTCAAGTCTATAGCTACAACTAATCCTACGCATAATTCTTCTAACAATTTCTAACAACTGTGGCTTGATTCAGGGTAATTGTTACTACACCAGAGTTCAATAATCCCGAGGGAGAGACCCCACAAATGCAAATCTGCCATTGTCCCCCAGAAAGACTACAATTATGAGAAAGTCTGGTACATGGATCAGAATGAATTCAGCTTTGTCTACAGCCAATCATAATCACTTTCAGACACACAGAGTCAGTCTCAAAGGGCAAACCAAAAGTTCCTTTTTTTTCATTGCTATCTCTTTTTTATTTCATATCTGTTCTGTACTGCTTCAGGATTCCTGGTTTATCCTGTATCACTTCTTGTGGTCAAGGTCAGAAAACTCATTGACCGTGGATCCTGATATTCTTCCAAGAGGAGTACATACAAAACATTTTTTTCATGCTAACTTTGATTGCCTCTTTATGTCATAATATATCTTTTTAAGTTTTTATTTAAATTCCAGTTAGTTAACATACAGTAATATTAGTTTCAGATGTATAATATAGTGATTCAACACTTCCATGCATTACCTGGGGCTCATCACAGCAAGTGCATTCCTTAAACCCCATCACCTAGTTTACTCCTCCACCCGACCGCCCCCCCCCCCCCCCCCCCCCCCCTTCTGGTAATCATCAATTTGCTTTCTATAGTCAAGAGTCTGTTTCTTGGTTCACTTCTTTCTCTCTCTCTCTCTCTTTTTTTTCCTTTTGCTAGTTTGTTTCTTAAATTCCACATATGAATGAAATCATATGGTATTTATTTTTCTCTGACTGACTTATTTTGCTTAGCATAATACTCACTAATTCCATCCATGTCATTGAAAATAGCTAAGTTATAGAAATACCCCATGTCCACTGACTGAAGAATGGAAATTCTTCAGTCCAGTATATACATATATATACATATACATATACATATACATATACTTATACTGGACTATTACTTAGCTATAAAAAAGAATGAAATAATGAAATCCTGACGTTTGTCATAATATTTTTTAAAGCAACATAATGCTGAGTTAATATTTCATTCTTACAGAAACTGTTTCACCAGGGTGAGGATGGGAAGAAAAAGGGCTTAAAATGACTTGAGAGCCTAGACAACCACATAGTCATTTGGATAATTACTAATGATGACCTGGGTTAAGACAGTGGCTCTGGGAGTTAAAATAGCTTAAAGTTGCTATCTATACAGGAGATCAAACTTGTATGTAATCTGAATTATAACTTTTCTCAAATTACTCTAATAAAGTTTTAGTATTTAACTAATAAAGCAACAATCTGTTATACATCATCTATGTCCCCCATACTGTACATTTGTATATAAAATATTAAGCTCATAATAAAAGCTCAACCAACTGTTAACATTTTAAAATATTATTTCATTATTATCAGTTTTATATATTCTTGCTTATTCATTTCTGACAACAGTCCTAAAGGGACTGTTTCCCATTGTTCTCACTATTTCCCATTGTTTTAGATTTGGATTTCAGAGGCAGAAACATTACATAAGTTGCCCAGCACAGTAATCCCTTCTTATCTGTGGTTTCACTTTCCTGGGTTTCGGTTACCAGCCATCAACCACAGTTTAGAGGCAGGTGATCTTTCTTTTGACTTATCATCAGAAGGTCATGTAGTAGCCAAACATTAAATCACAATGTCTATGTCATTCACTTCACTTCTTCTCATCATGGAGTCACTGTATTAGCTCACATCATCACAAGAAGAAGGGTAACTATAGTATAATAAGGTATTTTGACAGAGAGAGAAACCACATTCTTTAAATTTTTATTATAATATATTGTTATAATTATTTTTTATTAGCTATTATTAATCTCTTACTGTACCTAATTTATATTTAAACTTTATTTTATATATATACATATAGGAAAACATAGTGTATATAGAATTTATCCCTATCTGCAGTTTGAGGTTTCTACTGAGGGTCTTGAAATGTATCCCTCACAGAGTAGAGGAGACTACTATAATTAGAATAGAAGAAAGGGAAGATTTTAATCTATGTGTCTCTAATTACTAAATTCATATTACTTCCATTACATATGTAACTTTAACTTTAAATATGTTTGTGATGTCTCAGTGGACATGCCTGTGTATCTAATTTTTCACTGAGATTTAATTGACATATAATCTGTGCAAGCAAACTTAAGGTGTACAACATGTTGATTTGATGATACATTTATATACTACAATATGATTACCATGGTAGCAATAGCTAATACCTCTATCATGTCACATAATTATCATTTCTTTCTTGGAATGAGAACAATTAAGATCTAGTTTCCTAGCAACTTTGAAGTTCATAATATATTATTGTTGACTATAATATCAATGCTGTCCATCTCTATTTTTTTAACAATAACTAATTTAGCCTAGCAGACATTTTGAAAACAAAACCCAATGAAAACAAAACCTCAAGAACTTTTTCATTTTCTCATCACTCAAATTTGTATTCCCACTTGTTGACTCAATCTAGGAGCCATTTACAATATCTTGTTTTCATTCTCTGTGCCTCTACTCTTGGTATTTCTCTAATTTTTTCCCTTTATATCTTGCTACCACATCTATTCTTCCACTCAGCTAACTAACTAAATAATTATTGTTACCATATTGTGTGAGTTCCTAACAGACAGTGTGTCAAGGTGACAGTGAAGGCAAATGCATCAACAGGCCATGAATGAGGTGTCAGGGATTCTGGGAAGATGTGCCACTTTGACAGACAGGGACGCCCCCAGAAATCTCTTGACCCTCTGGAATTTCCACACTGACACAGCTAAAACCCTCTCCAGTTGTTCTGTTCCCAGAAGAGATACAGGCTAATTTTAGATGAACCACAAAAATCGCTCAGGAAATTTTTGGAAGAGATGATCCAGAAGAAAACAGAATGAGAGAGAGAAAAAAAGATATTGGAAAAATGGCTATGTTCCAGAAATAAAATAAACTGACCTGGAATCCTACTAGATCAACTTCAGGAAAAAGGTTAATCCTCTGGTGATGTAAGGTTAGTCATCTTTATGGATTTTTTCTGGAATTGATTTTTCCATTTGTGAGGGAGAAATTGTGACATATATATGAATGTGAAATTATCTGATATAATAATGGAAGCCAACAATTACTGAGTGCTTACTATGGGCCATATTCTATTGTAAGTGTGAATTGTTTAATTTTTATAAAAGAATATGGGGTAGATGCTACTATTAGTTCCATTTACAGGTGAAGATGATGAGGCACAATAATTTGCCTAAGGTCATGTGGATACAAACCTAGTATCTTGATTTGTATCCATATGATACATAGAGCTTGACTCTATGATCAGTTCTTAACTTCATTAATGAGAAATGTTGTAGAAGTAACCCATTTACTTTAGACACCGTTGAATGGTCATTCTGAGGCTATTTATGGCAAGGTAGTGGGGTGAGGGTGTCTACTTTGTCTCTGGTTTCTTCTGGTAGCTCTCCTTTACATTGTAGTCAATATTAGTCAGTAGGCTCTGACTCAAACACTCATTTAGTTTACCTATTTGGCTACAATCCTCTCTATGGCTCTTTAATACTTTTTTATCCTCTGGTCCCCGTTACTTCACTGGTGTCTTACTCCATACACTGGTGAGCCACTGAAGGACTTCCCTTGCTCTGAAGACACCACTCTCTACCCACCTCACTATGTTTAGCCCAAAATACTTAGTTTCAATCTTACCAGCATCCTCAGCCCCATCTACATATAACATGCAAATTAGGCAAGGGCAGACATTTGGCCCCTCTTACACTGCAGGAGAACTGGGTGGTTAAAAGACTTAGATACAATTGTTAGATCATCTTCATGATAGACACTTTAAGAATGATGTAGTGTCCTTCTTTATCTCTGACTACAGTCTTTAGTTTAAAATCTAATTTATCTGATATGAGAATTGCCACCCCAGCTTTCTTTTGAGGCCTATTGGCATGAAAGATGCTTCTCCATCCCTTCACTTTCAGTCTGGATGTAACCTTAGGTTCCAAATGGGTCTCTTGTAGACAACATATGGATGGGTCCTGTCGTTCTATCCAATCTGCAACTCTGTACCATTTTATCGGAGCATTTAGGCCATTCATGTTGAGAGTGATTATTGAAATACATCTTTTTATTGACATCATGTTGCCTGTGAAGTCCTTGTTTCTATAGATTGTCTCTGTAAATTTCTGTTCTATGACACTCTTGGTTCTTTCTTCTTTTATAGAACCACCCCCCCCCCCCTTAAAATTTCTTGGTGGTCACATACTTTTAAACCTTGCTGGTCTTAGAAGCTCTTTATCTCTCCATCCATTTTGAATGTCAACCTTGCTGGATAAAGTATTCTTGGAAGAATAAACATTCAATGGCGTCCCGATCAAAATTCCACTGGCATTTTTCAAAGAGCTTGAACAAACAATCCTAAAATTTGTATGGAACCAGAAGAGACCCCAAATTGCTAAAGAAATGTTGAAAAAGAAAGACAAAACTGGGGGCATCATGTTGCCTGATTTCAAGCTTTACTACAAAGCTGTGATCACCAAGACAGCATGGTATTGGCATAAAAACAGACACATCGACCAGTGGAACAGAGTAGAGAGCCCAGATATGGACCCACAACTCTATGGTCAACTATTCTTCGACAAAGCAGGAAAAAAATATGCAGTGGAAAAAAGACAGTCTCTTCAATAAATCGTGCTGGAAAAATTGGACAGCTATGTGTAGAAGAATGAAATTTGACCATTCTCTTAGACCATACACAAAGATAAACTTGAAATGGATAAAAGACCTCAATGTGAGGCAGAAATTATCAAAATCCTAGAGGAGAATGTAGGCAGTAACCTCTTTGACATCGGCCATGCCAGCTTCTTTCAAGATATGTCTCCTAAGGCAAAGAAAACAAAAGGGAAAATGAACTTCTGGGACTTCATCAAGATCAAAAGCTTCTGCACAGCAAAGGAAATAGTCAACAAAACAAAGAGGCAACCCACGAAATGGAAGGAGATATTCACAAATGACAATACAGACAAAGAGCTGATATCCAAGATCTGTAAAGAACTCAAACTCAACACACAAAAATCAGGTAATCATGTCAAAAAATGGGCAGAAGATATGAACAGATACTTCTCCAAAGAAGACATACAAATGGCTAATAGACACATGAAAAAAAAAATATCATCATTCGCCATCAGGGAGATTCAAATCAAAACCACACTTAGATATTACCTCTCACCAGTTAGAATGGCCAAAATTAACAAGACAGTAAACAACAAGTGTTGGAGAGGATGTGGAGAAAGGGGAACCTTCTTACACTGTTGGTGGGAATGCAAGTTGCTGCAGCCACTTTGGAAAACAGTGTGGAGATTCCTTAAGAAATTAAAAATAGAGTTACCCTATGACCCTGCAGTTGCATTACTCGGTATTTACCCCAAAGATACAGATGTAGTGAAAAGAAGGGCCATCTGTACCCCAATGTTCATAGCAGCAATGGGCACAATAGCCAACCTGTGAAATGAACCAAGATGCCCTTCAATGGACAAATAGATAAAGAAGATATGGTCAATATATATACAATGGAGTATTATGTCTCCATCAGAAAGTATGAATACCGATCTTTTATATCAACATGGATAGGACTGGAAGAGATTATGTGGAGTGAAATAAGTCAAGCAGAGAGAATCAATTATCATATGGTTTCGCTTATTTGTGGAGCATAAGGAATAACACGGAAGACATTGGGTGATGGAGAAGAGAAGTGAGTTGGGGGAGATTGGAGGGGAAGACACCATGAGAGACTGTGGACTCTGAAAAATAAACAGGGTTTTGGAGGGGAGAGGAGTAGCAGTTGGGTGAGCCTGGTAGAGGGTATCATGGAGGGCACGTATTGCATAGAGCACTAGGTGTGGTGCATAAACAATGAATTTTGGAACACTGAAAAAAAAAAGAAGACTTAGATACACAATTTCTGTTGGCAGACCTTCTAATCTATGACAACATTTTAATGAACTGGAGTTTTCATTGATTTTTTTTTAACATCATGTGAATTTTTTAAATTATTTTTAAAGGTTTTATTTATTTATTTGATAGACAGAGATTACAAGTAGGAAGAGAGACCCACAGAGAGAGAGGAAGGGAAGCAGGTTCCTGCTGAGCAGAGAACCCAAAGTCGGGCTCGACCCCAGGACCCTGGGATCATGACCTGAGCTGAAGGCAGGGCTTTTAACCCACTGGGACACCGAGGGGCCCCTACATCATGTGAATTTTAAAATGTCCTCAACAACCCTCTATATTTTCTCTCACCAATGTAATTTGTCTTTAAAAACATTTCAACCTTTTACTTTTTCTTTGGTAGACCACAATTTATTTTGTCTTCCTTTATTGATTATTAGTAAGTACTTTTTATTTTATTGATACTTTAATCCTTTTATGGCTATTAGAGTATTCATTTTGAATGGTGTTTATTTCCACTCGCTTCACACACGTACACAAAATCCATTTCTTGATCATAGAATTACCTCATCCTGTATACTGCAATGCCATTTGTGGTGAAGATGTAAAACTCAGTAATTTAACTCCCAAAGAAAAATTCTTTGGTGGTTCGTATCATATTTCTCTTTCTCTAACACTTTAACATTACCTCTCCTTCCTCTATCTATAAACCATATATTATGTCTTATCTAAGTGATATTAAGTGTTCTCTCTAATAATAATTCATGTGGCTCTTATGAAGCTCCCAAGTGCTACTAAGAAAGTACTATTTGAGAAATCACAGTCTAAATTATTAGAGTTGATATTTTCCCTTTATTAACACTAAATAGTGACAAAATTGTTTTTTTTAATTTTTCTTCTAAGAAACATTAAATAGTCTTCATGACTTACATATAAGTAAGAATAGAACAAGCTAAAAATAGGGTTTATCATAAGACATATTTGGAGGAACAAGGACATTTATCTTGGAAAACAGGAAGTTCATGGAGAATCCTCTAATTATTTTGAGAAACAGTTCCAACTTAATCTGTCTATGTTAAAGGGCAGGGCTAGTAATGTTAGATAAGGAGCAATTTAGCATAATTTGGGGATTTTAAATTAGAGGAGTTTAAAAATTAAAATTAGAGGATTTTTTGTAGTAACAAGGATTCAAGCAGAAGCTATATGAATACACAGCAGAAGTGTGGTAGGCTGGAATAGATGATCGCTAAGATTTATCCCTACTTTATTATTTATGGTATACTTTATAATTTTATGGAGACAAGACATTAAAAAATTAGAATTGGTGCTCAAAATATGTAAAAGTTTAAACTATATATAGGACTGTTTCATGTCTGTTGGTTATTTGAGTAATTACAAATAAAAAGATATTTTAAAGAGAGTATTAGGCAATCAGTACATATTGTTGTCTATTTTTAATTCTTTGATATGTTTTTCCTATGTTCACAGTCTTTTCAGTAAGCTACAGATGCATATTCATAGAAATATTTCCTTTTAAAGATTGATAAAGCAACAGTATTAATAACTATCATTAAAATTAAAATACAGTAGCAAAATTTTATTTCCGCTGTTTTCTTCACTTTCACGTATACCAATATCTATAATTCTCAGAACCTTAATTTAAATATCTTCAGATTACTTGAGTAAATATTCTGCTTGATTTTTGCTAGGGCAATTAGTATAATTCTTCTCTCAAGTATAAACTCTGGGTTTTAGAAGACTAAAACTCTTTACAAATGTATATGCATATATTTTTATGCACAGATGTTTATGGATTATATATAGCTAAATGTTTGTGTGTATATTTTTTATGTTGAAGAGAATAAAAAAATGTGGGAAATGTACAAGTCTATCTGAATGTCAAATCCTCTTTTATTTGAGGATGTGCTATTTCAGGTGATTTTTAATATGCATGTAAAATGGTAGTAATCAGTTCAGACATGCTTTCAACAAACATTTGCTTGGTACTTGCTAAGCATTGTATTAAATGCTGGAGGAAAATGATGCTAGATACAGTTCTTATCTACAGGTGCATACCCGATAGTGGAAGGAGGGAAACAGAGATATAAATATCTAAATAAATACGTTTCAATAAAATATTAATGTGTATTTCTTATCAGTACCTGTCACTCATTCCCAAATGGTAAAAGAAACTTCCATTTGTTTTCATCTGTTATAATCACACCCAGTGCTTACTTGAGTGAAAGTGAATGTCTAAGAAATATTGTTGATTAAATGAGCAGCTAAATTGCTAACTTACTAATGTAATATCTTTGTATTCAGCAAGTTGGATAAACAGTATTAGTTAATCAAAATAAATAAAGGCATAGTTTTGACTGGTTAATGTATTACAAGTCTGTTGGTAAGAAGAGGTTTCTGAAGCATAACATTTAGATTTCCCATGTAAGAATATCTGCTCTAAAATACTAAGTCCATAAACTGTGGTATATTATAAGTTGAAAGACTGTGAGCAACTTGTTTTACATAAGTAAGAAAATGAGAGTTTCTTACCTGTAGCCAAGACATGTAAATGTATTTGGCTTATTGACTTACAGAAATTAACACCAGTTAGGGAAGAAATTATAAACTCCAAATGTTACTTTTCTTAATGCTATAGAAATCTCTTCTTCTCTAGCACTCCTCCCAACCCACTCTGCTGAAATTGTTTCTTCTTAGCCAACTGATATTTATTTAATGACGATATTAAAGCCCCAAAGACTAATTGAAACACGAAAAGTTTGAAGTAATTTATTTGGGAGGGTGATGAAACTGTGGCAATTAAAATCTCTGATTTCCCAAACAACTTAATTAAATTTTTCCCCTAAATTATAAAGTTTTGATTCAAATAGCCAGGTTTAAAATTTCCATGAATACCAGGGATAGGTGAATTAATTACATTTTTCTCAACCACTGACTCCTTGGAGCTCTGAAAGTCCTTATTCGTGTCATTTGTGAGCCGTGTCCCCACAGGCAAGTAATTTCTTTCTTTATGTGTCTCTTTCTTAATTTGTAACACTCAGCTGCTGCTAGCACTTCCCAATTCATACAATATGGTTGGCATATACAAAACATTCAATATACCTATACATTTCTTTTAAAAAGTATTTCCTCTCTGTACATGCTCTCACTGAAAATCTAGCCACGTGGCAGTTGCATACAATATCTAACAGCCTGCCAAGTGTTTGGTAGGCAGAGCAGAAGGAGTAGGAGTTCTCTACTGAAAATTACAGTGAGCTAATTTTATCAATATGTCTAATCTGTCCTGCTGCACCTCTAATTAGTGAGTAAGGACTTGAATTTCATGGGAGAGGGAAAACAGGGTGGATAAAAAAAATGTCAGGGTACAGCTGAAATGACCTTGAGGGACCAAAGTAATCTACAGAGATTTCATCAAAATTACAACTATTGGGACATGGTCAGGAGACCAAGGAGATAAGAGACCTGAGTGCAAAAGACTTGTTTTTTTTGGAAAGATTTGTATACCATTATTCATCCTTTTAGTCTCAGAAGAATTTTGGTTCAGACACCCATCCGACAGAATATACATAGTCTTTTATTCCTTCCTGCTTTATGAAAATGGTAAGAGAATGTAGATATTTAGTTTTGTCTGTGTTCTTCTAGCATTGATTGTTCTAATAATCACTAGAAAATGCTTTTATGTGACCAGAAGATTCTTAAAAAACTTAAGTTACACACACAATATTGTATATTAGAATGGTGTGATAGTCAAAATAGGAGCATCCTTACCTTCAGTCACATTAAGGTTCTCATTTTAAAAGAGAAACTAAGATTATGGGCAAACCCACCAAATATAAACACAAAGAGCACAAACACATTAATATATCTATCACTCACCAGGATATTCAGATAAGAAATAGGCCTATTATTTGGGAATTTGGAGAAAGAAGGTCAAATAGTAACATGAAGTCCATTTTCCTTCTCTTGCTTCCAGGAAAAAATATTCTCAGGGTCTGACTGGATTTGCCTGGGGAAGGTTGCAATGGCATTTATGCCTAGAACAATCTGACTTTGGCTTGTCATCTCTAAATCTTCAGATCCAGGTAAAACCAAATAAAACAGAGCATTTCGGAGCATACTTGAAAAGCAGACTGCATTATGTCTACTGTAATGGCTACAACATGTGACTACAGTTCAATGAACTTAATACTCCCTTCCCCTGCACATGATATAAGAACTGTTTCACTTCAGGCTATTCTCTATGATTTTTCCACCACAAACGAGATTTAATTAGTATTAACTCAAAAGCTTTATATTTTATAAGATGTCAGAAATCATTAATTAATTTTTCTTACAGTAACATTTCACATGCTACCTACTATTCTTCTTATCCCAGTCTCTTTGCTGTCTAGAATTCTGAGAATAGACATCTAGAAAGAAGAGTTTCATTTTTATTTTGTATCTTTCTTAATTCTTGGAAAATTTAAGAAAAAAATTAAGACATGAATGAGTACTATTATTAAGTATTTTTTTTTTCATAGTCAAAATGATCAAAACACAAGTGTCAAGCCACATATTGAAGTTGGAGATGAATTTGGAGATCATCTTCAAATCATTATTTTAAAAAAAAATGTAAAACAAAGCAAAATAACAATAGCAATAAAACTCAGATGTAAATATTTATATGCCTTATATCACATAGTTTAGGCAGATTTTTATAGAACCAGGGTAAGAACACATGCCCTGGAATGTCCGTGCTTGTCTTTTCCCCTGGTAAGTCCCACCTGTATGTTATCTAACTTCAAGGTTAACTACAAAATGAAGTTCAAGATAGAATGCTTTGTCAACATCACTTAAAAAATTGATACTCTGGGGCGCCTGGGTAGCTCAGTTGGTTAAAGCCTCTGCCTTCAGCTCAGGGCATGATCCCAGGGTCCTGGGATTGAGCCCCGCATCGGGCTCTCTGCTCAGCAGGGAGCCTGCTTCCATTCCTCTCTCTCTGCCTGCCTCTCTGCCTACTTGTGATGTCTGTCTGTCAAATAAATAAACAAAATCTTTAAAAAAAATTGATAGTCTGTTTTGGAACAGACCTGTTAAAATAAATAATATTTGTCACAATATGATATTTTAGAGCCTCTACTTAATAATCCAGTGAAACTATTTTTAAGTTGAGTGACATTTTAAAATTCTTAGGTTTTTTTGAAATAAGTAAAGGTTAAATGTATTTTAAAATTTTTTTCCCCAAGTGGCTCAGAAAATGACATATACCTAACATCAAAAGGAATTTAAAATATCATTTCCCCATTCCAGTAAGCATAATATACTTAATTGATGAGAGTATTGTGCTGTTGTGTGTAAAGGTAGGGGTGGAGAACAATAATTGCCTCCATCTTTCATTATTTTAGAGAGTAGGGGGCTTAGATTCCATTCCTCGGGAGAGCTCATATCAGCCTAGATATGTTCTATTCCTCTTTTCCACACTTCCTTGTTCCCACTTACGGATGGAGAAATTCTTGATTTGGATTGTGAAGTTTGTGAGTAACTGACATCCACTGACACACATCCTATGTAGTGTATACCTGTAGAAAGTAATTTGTAGTAAATCTAAATAGCAGAAACAGCCCACACATTCTTTCCCTCCACGGCCACCAGAAATCCTTTATCTCTGATTCTGTGAAGCCTGCTAGGTTTCTGACAGGCCCAAACTCTTTTCCTCTTTTGAACTTTCTGCTCTGCTAAATTTGTTAGCTGCTTCAATCACCCTTGCAGCTGTCCAGATAAATGTCTTCTACTCAGACATAATTTTTGCAAAAAAAGAATCCTATAATTTAGACTCTATTGGGTTTGGTGGATGGATGGTGGAGGGGGCAAATACAAGGAAGCTCCATTTTTGTTTGGAATCCAAATTGCATTCTTCACTCTCCCTATAATCGGCAACTCATGTACTTTTGAGTATTATTGTGCTTTTATATGGCATGTTAATAATTGACAGTCTATTTTGTTCAACAATTTTATACATCTGAATCTCCATCCTTCTTTTCTTCCCCTCTATCCTAATATTTTTTAAAAAGTAGGAAAATATTTATTAATTGAATGAGAACTGTAACATTGAGAGAATGATTTTTGTATTTTTTGTTCTTAAAAGTTTAAAAATGTGGGGCGCCTGGGTGGCTTAGTGGGTTAAGCCTCTGTCTTCAGCTCAGGTCATGGTCTTGGGGTCCGGGGATCAAGCCCCACATCAGGCTCTCTGCTCAGCAGGGAGCCTGCTTCCCCCACCCCACCCCCGCCTGCCACTCTGCCTACTTGTGATCTCTCTCTCTCTGTCAAATAAATACAATCTTAAAAAAAAAAAAAAAGTTTAAAAACGTGTTCTGACGATGCATTTTGACATGTTAGAGTGAGGGAGGGGATGGGAGAAATGTATTATTCAATATATCCTGTATAATATTCAAGCATGAATCTTCATTTTCAAACTTTTCCCTTGTGTTCATTTATGTCAAAAGAGGAAAAAAGGCAAGCCAGAAAATAGGATAACTTTACACTTTTAACCGCAAGTATTTACATAATCTAATTTATCTACACTAGCTTAAAAAGCTGGTGATCTTCTAAAACACCAGTTATTGGTTTTGTTCCTTTTATGCTAGGTAGCTATCTAAAATACAAGAGGTGAAACTAGCAAGTGAGTTTTATAGGATGGGTATAGCTGTTTCAGTTAACATGCTTTTCAGATTCATTGGAGTCTGGAGGTGATATCCTCTGACTATACTAGACAGAAGGAAAGGCTCAAGGAATCATAAAATTGAAACAAATAACTGGCCTATCTCTAGCAAACCATATAGGATGAAATGCCATGGATTCTTATATGCTAACTTTATCCTTAGTTTTACCAGATTTCTCTATTTTCTTTCACCTGAAATTCCTTCATATTTTAGTGTTTCTTTAAAAACATTTTGTGTGTTTTTTTTTGAAACCACATCATATCTTTTGTGGAATGACATGAAGTATAGGTGATGAAATATGTTTCTTTGCAGTTTTAAAGAGTTTAGTTTGCTCTTAGATGAGCTTTTTATGTTTTATACAACCAAACTAGTACTTCAAAATTCAATCAACTTTACTTTGCAAAACTAAGTACTTACTGTTGAAACACTTTTTTCTAGAATTGATTATGTTATAGGTGCCCACATTTGACATATTCAGCAGTATAGATGGAATTTTTGAGAGGTGCAGAAATATTTACTTTAGTATGTAAACAGTGCCAGTCTGTAAGTTAAGTAAGAGTATACTTATTTTCAATTTTTGAAGTGATTTTAGTGATTCTTTTTCATTTAAGATTTTATTTGGCAATATTTTTACAAAAGAGGAACATAATAAAATAGATTAATTTAAATATCACCAAACCATGCTTGCTTCTGTTAAAATGCGTTATTTGCAGAGCAATCCATTCAGAATGAGACATAAATATCCTTGTTGCAATATAGTTGAAAGGGAATTATAGTAGATAAAAGCCAGAGAGAATGCTGCTTTATAAGAAGTTTGTTATAAATTTCCTTTGTTCCTGGAAGTTTCTAAACCTGAGTTTCAGAAACATAACTCTTATTTTTTTCATTTATCTTCCAGAGAAATACTTTAACATGTTAATTTCCAAGATTCCCCAGAATGAAGTAGATTAACATTTAAACCACTGTTGCTACAAATTTAATATGAATTCAATTTGATGTTTGACCTTTGTTTTTATGACTGAAGTCTTTGTCTTCATGCAGCCTTTTGCTCTTGAGTAACTGGTTTTGAAGTCTTTCAACTGAGTTAAATACCTCGCTTGGAGTCAACTACTCTAAAAAATTTACAATTGCTAAGGCGATACTATTGCTGAGTCATTGATATTTTTAGAAATCTCCATAATGTAAAACTTTGATAAAAATCATCAAGTATTGTTGTTTGAATAATTTTACAGAAATGCAGTAATAGTTCTTTAGAGGAGTTCCAGTGGAGTTGAGGCTCAGACCTCTGAGAGTGCGGTACTAGCCTACTGTTGGGTAAATGGTAATTCTTTTAAGTGTAAATAGGATACTTTGTTTCTCTCCTATAGTTATCAGTGTACTATTAATTGCTTATCCCTCTCACTTTTTAATTTTGGCATACTTTGTTATTCTTGTTTTTTGTTAATTGTTATCTTTATTGGTTTAAATGAAGTTGTTTGAATGAAATTATTTTACATCCATGAAAGACTGAGAAGATGCTGATTCAAGGAGTAACAAAATAAGTTCAGCGGTGCATCCTGACTGCTACTGCTGGGATAACAGGAAGAGGATGACCCAGGCCTTCCCCCTGCTGTTCAGGATCTACATGCTCCTTTTGACCATATTCATACTTCCATCTACTAACAAGTTCACTCTAACAAGATGCAATGATCCCCTGAATAAGGATCCTCTCACCTTCAACAGTTATAAAATCTCTGCATGATGTTAATTCAGTCATAATCCCAAGAGACCTCTACCTGACCCTTGGATGAGTGCCACCAATTCTCACATTAAACCCATATTGAAGTTTAACATCTTAGTGAAACCGTCATGAACCACTAGACATACAGATTCATGTCTAATAACTATGTATCTACCTATATATATATTTGCCCCCGTTGCCCTTACTCTTCCCTGCCATTGCTTTCTCACTAACTGCTCTTTGTTTTATTTGAAAATCTTAATGACTTTAGAAGTTGTAAAAACAATCAGAGGGAAGAAATAGATACAGTCCATGTCTATATCAATTAATGAAAAAAAATTGACAAACTCTATTGATTTCATTAGGAAAGTTACACCCAGTGTCAGAAATTCATAATAAATTCCTTGGTATTTTAGATATCTTGTAGGTATTGGACTTTCCCCACAATTTTTTTTGTAAGAAATATATTAAATGAATATATTTCTAATTACTTTATCATTTTTTTCTTGATCATCAGGTAGGGCATAATTGATGAAAGTGTTAAAGTTATAAAGACAAAATAGGAATTATTTTATAACGAATATCACAGTATAAACTTCCACTTCTTTATAGTTGACTCATTGAGTTTTTGAGAAAATTGAATGACATAATGTGTATAAAGAGTGATTCTGGGGCACCTGGGTGGCTCAGTTGATTAAGCAACTGCCTTCAGCTCAGGTTATGATCCCGGAGTCCCGGGATTGAGTCCCGAGTTGGGCTCCCTGCTCAGCCAGGGAGTCTCCTTCTCTCTGACCCTCTCCCCCATCCCCTCTCAAGTTCTCTCTCTCACTCTCTCACTCTCTCTCTCAAGTAAATAAATAAAATATATATATATATTAAAAAAAAGAGTGATTCTGGTTCAAATCATCAGACTCATTACATATAACTACTCCACTCTTAAAAGGTCATATGGAAGTCATAAAAAATATATAAAGATGAAATAAGTAAATAAAATAATAAAACCACGAGGCATAGAAAAATAAGAACATACAAAAAAGCTTGGAAAAACTCCCAGGAGAAAGCAGATGGCAGTTGATCTAATTACATTAATTAGTTTTTATAATGAATAATGTTTATATAATCATACTACTATAAATGCTATTAATCAATTTTTAATTTTTAGAGATAACACGTAGAACAATCCTGATATATTGAATTATATCTACAGAGCAGGATGTAAATGTGACCTAAATTAAAAAGATTAAAAAAAAAAGAATAATACAACTAACACACGTAGAGAGAAAAAAGGAATATTAATTTTTCAAATGCCCTCCTCTTTTATACTTAAGAATCAGTATTTCCTAACATTTATATAAATCAAAACAGGAATATAAAAGGATTAAATTTAAACTAATAAAGATGACCATTGAAAGAAATAAGGATAACAAAGTATACTAAAATACAAAAATGAGAGGAAGTAGCCAATAATATATAAATAAATAAAGGGAAAACTGAAGTAACGTATTTGCCCTTATAAGAATTGCTACTTAGGAGCGCCTGGGCGGCTCAGTGAGTTAAGCCTCTGCCTTTGGCTCAGGTCATGATCTCAGGGTCCTGGGATTGAGCCTGGCATAGGATTCTCTGCTCAGTAGGGAGCCTGCTTCCCCCTCTCTCTCTCTTCCAGCCTTTCTAACTACTTGTGATCTCTGTCTGTCAAATAAATAAATAAAATATTTTAAAAAAAAAGAATTACTACTTAACTAATAGTAAGTGTTTAATCTGGAATTATTTGCTCCTATTCTTTGTCTTCATGACCTTGACATGTTTGACAGACATAGTATATTTTTAGGCAGAATGCCTCTCAATTTGGGTTTGTTTGATGTATCTTCATATTTAGATTCAGGCTGCATTTCTGGCAGATTTTCCAAGAAATGATACCACATCATTATTTCAGGAAGGACATAATGTCAGATTTGTGCAGAACTTGTTGCACTATGTTAGTGATGTTAATTTTAATCACTTCTTCAGTGATTAGATTAGGTTTCTCCACTGTCAAGTTGCTCTTTCCCCATCGCAATTAATTAGTAATTTGTCAGGGGGTACTTTGGAAATATGCACTGTGGATTAGATAATATTGTGTTAATTTTAAATTTTTAGAATTTATTATGCATTGTTACCATATATGAGAATCTGCTTGTTCTTATACATGTGAAGTATTGAGAAGTAAAGGAATATAATATTTGCAACTTAATCTCAAATAGTTAAGAAAAAATAAAATGTGTATATAAAAATATATACATAGAGACAAAGAAGAAATTAATGTTGCAAAGTTTAAGAATTAGTGAATCTGAATGAAGAGTATCTGGGAGCTCCTTATACTATTCTTGCATTTTCTGTGTACATTTGAAAATAAAACAAAATAAAATATTATTCAAATAAAAGGAAATTGTTTAAGATTTGGCCCATCCATTGAAGATGGGAACAAGGAAATTACTACAAGTGAAACTTGATATTAATTTAGAATTAGTTATCATTTGTTTTGCTGATTGTAAAAGGGAAAGTAATAAAAAGAGAGGAAAATATGTCTAAAAAGAACAGAAAATGTGTAAAAAATAAGAACTCTTCATACATAGGCATAATATAAGTAACCAAAATTTTATTGTCTTCTTCAGAAACATCTAATAATTGTGTGTAGATATTTCTACTTCAATGTGTGACCTGAGAAGATTTTCTTTTGTCCATGGTAATGCTGTCAGTGTTCAAAGCATACTAAGAACTTTTTTAGGAATGTTTTCAGGGCTATGACATTTAATATTTGTAGCTTTTGAGTGTTTGAATTTTGCAAATAGTACCAATGTACAAAAAGCTAAATGTAGGGACTACAGTATGAGTAAGACTGAGAATAAAAGTAGATAACATAATTCAAGATAAAATTGTGTAAATATGCAGTGTCAAGGTGGATTTTCTTGGTTAGCTTATCAATTGAGACTAAAAAGAGGAAGTGTTAATTGATTTTTAAAATAAGCACTTTGGAATAAAGGCATTTTATTACAAGTCATTGCACTAAATTAAGGTGCTCAGTAGAAACAGAGTATAAGCCAGTATATGTTTGAACAAACTACTTTTGACATTTTGTAGCCATTGTATTAATTCATTTACACATTCAACTATCATAAATTACATACCTGCACACACCAGCCCCTGGACTAGTGGTGATTAATTTTTATCTATTGCTTTTTACTCTATGTCAGACACTGTTTGGGGAAACTGTTTCTTTACATACATGGAGACTGAAATTTAGTTAGGTCACCCAAGTTCACACAGATAAAGTGGTATAAAACAGATTTAAACCTACATAGTTCGATCCCAGAGTTAACTACATATAAACACTATACTATACTTCTTAGGATTTGATCATTCCCTCAAAAAACTCAGTGTACTGTGACAGAGAATAGAATTATAAACAGACAATCCTGAAAATAAACATGATTTGTACTAGTGATAAAATGTGAAAAGATTTTTTCCCCCCCAGAAGCACGAAGAAAGAAAGAAATAGTCTAAGGAACAGAATAGTGTAGGAGTAAAGAGTACTCATAGAGTCACATATGAATTCAATTCCGTATCTATCAGTTACTAGCTGAGGAATTTCAGACAAGTTACTTAACATTCCTAATATTCAGTTCCATTACTTCTAGAGTGGGAATATCAATAATAATCTCTACCAAATGGAACCATTTTAGAGATTAAGTAAAATAATGCATGAGCCCAAAGCAGTGGCAGGTACAATGGTACCCCTTCTCTTCTCCTGAGTTCTGAACCGACTGAAAGAGGCAAAGATAACAGAGAAGAAAATGACAGTTCTGTTAGCAATAAATCTGTTACAGGGGAATATGTCTTCTGGGAGCCAGCAATTCCCTAATACTGAACTCCACAATGAAACAGTCTTTGCCATTCATATCAGAGACAGGACTACATATTTTCAACTCTTCCTACCTGAGGAGTCTCCCTATAAAGGAGTCTCCCTATAAAGAAGGAATGGAGAAGGATGCTTGCTTCCTATGGACAGATAGCTCACAAAGAAGGAAGGAGAGAGTACTCCAAGTTTACTTGCTTTATTCCTAATAAGTTAATCATCTGGTTAAGTTACTCACCTCCACTCAGTAAGAGTGAGCGAGAGAATGGAAAAAAAGCTAGAAATGTAACGCTTAGGGTGGTCATTTAAGGTGGAAATTGGAAGTGACGAGTAGAAACGTTCAAGGTATAAATATTCTGATTATTAATGTCTGAAAAACTCAAGGGAAAAATCATAGACTCATAGAAGGTAATTGGAATTCAGGTGAGTGCTGAAGTAGGATGAGATTTTAATGGCTATGAAAAGAGAACAACTACTGTGTTGAAGAATAATCTGTGCTAAGACATTCAGTAGTGAGGGGCTTTGGTCTACTTCAGAATGGTCAGAATTTTTTTTTAAAGATTTTATTTATTTATTTGACAGAAATAACAAGTAGGCAGAGAGGCAGGCAGAGAGAAAGAGAGGGAAGCAGGCTCCCTGCTGAGCAGAGAGCCCGATGTGGGGCTTGATCCCAGGACCCTGGGATCATGATCTGAGCCAAAGGCAGAGGCTTTAACCCACTGAGCCACTCAGGTGCCCTCAGAATGATCAGAAATTTAAAGCAGTTCTTGGGAAAAGGTGTTTATGAGAAGAAGAAATAGAAGATAATGTAGAAGAGGAAGAGAGGGGGCAGATGTCGAAGGAAATTTCATGTCATTTCACTGTATTTGGACATGACCATGTATGAAGAAGGAATCTTTAAGAGAGCAAAAAATGATTCAGTTTTTATTGCTATTTGTTTGTTTAAAAACATTATGCCAAGAGAACTGTAAGATGGAAAGATAGAACAGCATGGGCTGTTTTAACACTCCATATGAAAGATGATATTAACTCTAGGGGTAAATAAGATTTAGGGCAAATTTTCTTTGAAAATAATGTAGTACTGGGAATTTGATTGGATTGAGAGGCAGACAGACAGACAGAGAGTATTAGTTCAATTATTGTTCCCTGCCTTATGACCCCAAATATGAAAAAAATATCAAAAATAGGAGAGCAAAATCAAATACAGGAAGAAATATAGTAATATTAGCATTGTAGATTCAAAATAATAAGACTTCAAGAATTAAAAAGTGAGTTTAAGTCCCAGTTCTATTCCTTATATCTGTATAAGCTTGGATTAATTACTCAAATTCTTTGGTCCACAGTTTTAACATCTATATTAAAAATATTTAAAGAATTACCATTCAGAATATTTTTTAAAAGATTAGAAACATTACTAGTATCAGGACTCCCTGTTTTGGGTCCTTTGATATCTTGGCATGATTTAAGACCACTCTGTATTAAAAAACTTAAGAGAATATTAAAAACTATAACATTTGCCAGGACCCAAAAGAAGTAAGAATATGGTTTTTCACTAACCTAGCTGAAAAAAGGATACAGCTTGGACCTATTTACAGAAGGAAAATAGAGTAACTTTTTCTGAAATATAAGAATTTTATAATCTCCTTCTACTTTCACTTCCATTTCATTACTCTGGCAAGTAGAAGCATTAGGGGTTTGGGATCAGAGATCTTTCCCCCCAAGAAATCTATTCATGATGGGCCTACTGATAGGAAAAAGTATATTTTAGTAAGACATGTAGTTATTTTATGTTCTTCACAAATCAGTAGGTTCTTTGGTCTATTAGTCTGTCTAGCAGAAATATTTTTGAAATCTTCTGAATTAAGATCTTTAGAATTGAGTCTCCACAGTTTATTTTGGTTGGAAAACATCATTTTAGACTAATCACTATACATTTCTTTGAAAACCAAATAATGGGTGCATCATTTATACTCTCCACCATAGAAAATATCAGAAGTAAATTTTTTAAAAAGCTGTAGGGGCAGTAGTCATCGTAAGGCATGCTATTGGAACTGATCCTCCCACAGATAAAAGTTCTAAAATGTAGAAAAAGAAATATTTTTTAAAAGTACTTGAAAGCACTGGAGGGTGATGAGAAGATAGAACTACAAGGGTTTTATTCTTGAAGGACGGGAAGTAGAACGATGATATTTTGAGTGTACAGCTCTCTGCTAGAGGCCTTCCCACTCTGCACACAGTTCAGGCAGAAAAAAGCAGAGGCTTAATGCATGAGGTGTCAGAAAACAGATTTCGGAGCTAGAAGATCAGACAAAAGATATAGAGAGAATCCTTTAATAGAGGGAGCCCCGCATCTGCATTTGAAATTTCCCCCAGTACTGGGATACTTACTAAATGTACATTGGGAAGACCTGATGTGCCAGATTCTTACCTTATTCCAACTTTATCTGTGTCCTGGTTTGTGAATTCTATTCGCTGTATCAATAGGGGTCCCCTGTCCTCTGACTCCATGAAACTGCGTTTAGCCATACAAAAAGGAGGTAAGGGTGGGAAGCAGGAAAGGTATTATTTTCCTAGCTCAACATCCCCTTCTAGGTCTTAAATTAGGAGAAACTGCATTCCTTAAATAAGGCGAGAGCTACTGCTAATCTGACTGTGCCATTTATGATGATGATGATGATGATGATGATGATGACAGGGACAACCTTAACTGAAACAATCTCACCATTTCTTCTTGTTTTTGATGTAGGGATAATTTTTACAAAGAATGACTTGGTTAGGCATTTAAAACCTGTTTTGTTACTGTGGTGTTCAAATATGGAAAGGTAATTTACATTACTTTTTTAAATGCTAAAATTATGTAAAGACTTTCAAGTAATGTATTTTCTCAAAATACATTATTTGCCAAGGAAATGTTCTTAGCAAGATATGTACAAGTAATTTATTAAACAATCAAGTATTCAGAATTAAAAACTTTCTAGGCATGGTGCTAAATACATGCACTACAAAGAGTGAATTTCAACTATATGTCTATGTGAGTTTTAACTTTAGCAATAGTTTCTTCATAACACTATAAAATAATTTTATGTATAATGACCATCCTTAAATGCTATTTTGGATTTTGCTTCTTTTAGAATTGTTGTAAGAGCTGTTTACAGGCCATGTAAAAATTCATCTCATTCCTCAAAACTGAGTTTTTAAAGAGCCCAACTATTGCCAAGCATGAATATCCATGTTTTTCACCAGATGCAATTTTAAATTACATTTGGCTCTTTCCAAGTAGCAAAAGCATCCTCAAAAAAAAAAAAGTTGTCACCAATGATAATATATGGAAAATGTGCCTTCGGTTTGTATAAAAGACATAATTGCTTCATAATTAAATATCCAGAGGCTGGAGGTAGATATCATGGAGTAAATCCCAGCTCTGCCAGTTAGCAGCTGATGACCTTGGCCTAGGTACATATCCTTTCTGTGACTTGGTCTTTGCTATAAAGTATAAATAAAACAAACACCTAAATCATAGGCTTTTTGTAAAAATTGAATGCATTTATATTGGTACAACACTTAGAACAACACCTAGAACATTCTAAATACTGAAAAATGTTAACTGGGGGAATTTAAAAATGAGTGCTTCTAAGGAGTATAGCAATGACAGCCATAGTATAATCAAATGTAGCAACGGAATGTATACTTTTACAGGGAAGACTATTCATTTTTAAGTATTGGTTCTGATTTATTGTTATTGTTATTTTTGTCACGAGTTTAGCAAAAACTCACAACTCATATGTTGAGAATCCTCTGGTTTTTTGTCTTTGTTTTCTTTTAGTGTGGTAGATACTATTGAGGATTTTTCTTGTCCTAACACATTATTTCTGCCTTTAAATGTATTGCAATAACATAAAAGATGAAGCAAACAGACAGGAAGTTTTATCTATAGACTTATCAGCAATGTATGTATTATTTATGTATATATATGCTACTGGTTGTTAGAGCAAATACCTTATTTGGCTGTGTAATATATTAATACCATACATTATTAAAAAGAAAAAGAGTAATACTTGTAAACCTCTCTTACCCAATGTTATGGAAAAGCTTTTTTATATAAGAATTGTGTTGAATATTTAAAAAGACCCATATCTTCCATTAGATGATTAAAAACAAAAACAGATAAACAAACAAACAAACAAACAAAAAACACCTCAGGATTAAATTAACCCAGATGAGAATAGTGAATTTATTTTAAGTTTTATTGAGGACATTGTATAGGACATCATGCTATATACTTATTAAGAGAAAAGAAAAACAAAACAAAACAGAGAACTTCTCAAGTTTAGTATGAGCCATAGGTACTCTGTCTTCAGCACTCAGTTTGTTCCTTTTTCATTTGTTTTTTTTTTTTAAGATTTTATTTATTTATTTTTTTCAGAAAGAGAGAGTACAAGTAGGAGTGGCAGGCAGAGGGAGAAGCAGGCTCCCCATTGATCTGAGCAAGGGACCCAATGCAGGACTCGATTCCAAGACCTGGGATCATGACCTGATCTGAAGGCAGACACTTAACAAACTGGGCAACTCAGGCATCCCACTTTTTCTTTTTCTTTCTTTCTTTCTTTCTTTCTTTCTTTCTTTCTTTCTTTCTTTCTTTCTTTCTTTCTTTCTTTCTTTCTTTCTTCTTTCTTTCTTTCTTTCTTCTCTTTTTTAAGATTTTACTTATTTATTTATTTTAGAGAGAGTGCATGTGCAGGGGGAGGAACCGATGGGGGATGGAGGGGAAAGAATCTCAAGCAGACTGCATGCTGAGTGTGGAGCCTGACGTAGGGCTTGATCTCATGACCTTGAGATCATGATCTATGAGAAATTGAGAGTCGGAGGCTTAACTGACCAAGCTACCCAGGTACCCCTTAGTTTGTTTTTTATAGACATCCTATAATTGTTAGAGATCATATTATTTTCACTGATAAGATCTATTTTTTAAACTCTTCAATTTAAATTCTAGTTAGTTAACATACATTGTAATATCAGTGTCAGGTGTACAATATAGAGATTCAACACTTCCATACAACACCTGGTGCTCATCATGGCAAGTGTACTCCTTAATCCCCATCACCTATCTTAACCATCCTCCCACCAATCTCCCCTCTGATAATCATCAGTTTGTTCTTGATAGTTAATAGTCTGTTTCTTAGTTTGCCCCTCTCTGTTTTTCCTTTGCTTCCCTGATCTCTTTCTTAAATTCCACAAATGAGTGAAATCATATGGTATTTGTCTTTCTCTGACTTATTTTACCTAGTATGATACTCTCTAGCTCTATCCATGTTGTTGCAAATGCAGGGTTTCATTCTTTTTTATGGCTGAGATTATACACACACACACACATCTGGGCTGTTTCCATAATTTGGCTATTGTAGATAATCCTGCTATAAATATCAGAGTGCATATATCTCTCTGAATTAGTATTTTTGTATACTTTAGGTAAATACCTAATGCTGCAATTGCTGGATCATAGAGTAGTTCTATTTTTTAACTTTTTGAGGAGCCCTTTCTACTGTTTACCACAGCGGCTGCACCTGTTTGCATTCCCACTAACAGTGCAAGAGGGTTCCCCTTTATCCACATCCTCACCAACACCTGTTGTTTCTTGTATTTTATTTTAGCCATTCTGAGATGATATCTCATTGTAGTTTTGATTTGTATTTCCCTGATGAGTGATGTTGAGCATATTTTCATGTGTCTGTTGGCTACCTGTATGTCTTCTTTGGAAAAATGTCTATTCATATCTTCTGCCCACTTATTAACTGAATGATTTGTTTTTTGGATGTAGAGTTTCACAAATTCTTTATATATTTTGGATACTTACCCTTTATCAGATACGTCATTTTCAAATATGTTCTCCCATTCTGTAGGTTGCCTTTTAGTTTTTTGACTGTTTCCTTCACTGTACAGCTTTTTATTTTGATGAAGTCCCAGTAGTTTATTTTTATTTTTGTTTCTCTTGCCTTTGGAGACATATCTAGAAAGTAGTTGCTAAGACCAATGTAAAAGTGGTTACTGTTTGTGTTCTCTTCTAGGATTTTTGTGGTTTCAGATCTCCCATTTAGGTGTTTCATCCATTTTGAATTTACTTAAGTGTATGGTATAGAAAGTGGTCCAGTTTTATTCTTTAGCATATTGCTATCCATTTTTTTCCAACACCATTAGTTGAAGAGACTGTCTTTTTTTCTATTGGATATTCTTTCCTGCTTTGCCAGAGATTAATTAACCATATAGCTGTTGGTTCATTTCTGGGTTTTCTATTCCATTCTATTGATCAATGTATAATTTTTGTGCCAGTACCATACTGTTTTGATCCCTAGAGCTTTGTAATACAACTTGAAGTCCAGATTGTGATGTCTGCAGCCATGCTTTTTTTTTTCAAGTTTGCTTTGGCTATTTGGGGATTTTTGTGGTTCCATACAAATTTTAGGATTATTTATTCTAGGTCTGTCAATAATGCTGTTGGTATTTTGATGGTGATTTCATTAAATGTGTAGATTGCTTTGGGTAGTACGGACATTTTAACAATATTTTCTCTTCCCATCCATGAGAGTGGAATATTTTTCCATTTCTTTGAGTCATCTTCAATTTCTTTCATCAGCGTTTTACAGTTTCCTGAGTAGAGATCTTTTACCTCTTTGGTTAAGTTTCTTCCTAGGTATCTTATAGTTTTGGGTGCGATTGTAAATTGGATTGATTCCTTAATATCTCTTTCTGTTGCTTCATTTTGGTGTATAGAAATGCAACAGATTTCTGTATGTTGACTTTGCATCCTGTGACTTTACTGAATTCGTATATCGGTTCTAGCAATTTTTTGGTGGATACTTTCAGGTTTTCTACATAGAGTATCATGTCATCTGCAAATAGTGAAAGTTTGATTTCTTCCTTGCTGATTTAGATGCCTTTTATCTCTTTTTGTTTTCTGATTGTTGAAGTTAAGACTTCTAATATTATGTTTTATGGCAATGGGGAGAATGGAAATCCTTATTTTGTTCCTAATTGTAGGGGAAAAGCACTCAGTTATTCCTCATTGAAGATGATACTAGCTCTGGGTTTTTCAGATATGGAGTTTATTATGTTGAGTTATATTTCCTCTAAACCTACTGTGTTGAGGGATAAGATCTATTTTTACTCTTCAGTAAGCACATGCTTATTTAAAGCCAGAATTCTCTATAGAAATATCAGTTTATATTGGGACATGAAGACTTAATATTTTTTTTAAGATTTTATTTATTTATTTGACAGACAGATCACAAGTAGGCAGAGAGAGAGAGAGAGAGAGAGACAGAGGAGGGAGCAGGCCCCCTGCTGAGCAGAGAGCCTGACACAGGGCTTGATCCCAGGACCCTGGGATCATGACCTGAGCTGAAGGCAGAGGCTTTAACCCATTGAGCCACCCAAGTGCCCCAAGACTTAACATTTTAAGAAGTGACATGGTTTCTGTGTTCTGTGCTAATACTTTAGCAGTTTGCAGTTGCAGTTTGCTGTATTACTCACAGAAGGTGTAAAAAGGTAATATTAAAAGAAACTTCTTTAAAATTGAAGTATATTAACTTGAAATATTAGCTTGAAAGAAAGTATGTAAAATTACAACAATGTTTTTATCAATGTTCAGTGTGCTATACTTTATGTCTTAAAATACAAGGAGGGGACATGAAGTATTGTATCAAAAAAATCTAAGGTGACTGAGACATATACAATTATCTATGGGGAGAGGCAGAGGGGGAATGAACTCTTCTAGACTGTTACAAGTTAAATGAAAAACCATATTTTTCTTTTTTTCAATTTTTAAAAGATTTTTATTTATTTATTTGACAGAAAGAGAGAGAGATGGAGAGAGAGGGAACACAAGCAGGGGGAATGGGAGAGGGAAAAACAGGCTTCCCACTGATCAGGGAGCCTAATGTGTGGCTCAATCCCAAGACTGGAATCACGACCTGAGCCAAAGGCAGATGCTTAACCAACTGAGCCAACCAGGCACACCAAAAAAACTACACTTTTCTAGGTAACTAATTCCTGATATAATTACCAGGAAAGAAATTTACAACTTTTTTCTCCAGAAAACTCACTCTCTTATCTTCTCCAAATGAGAAATTTTACATGTTTCAAATATCCTAATAAATTTTCATAGCATTTATTTTTTTTCCTTCAAAATATTATTCAACTCATTCACAATATCAGCCTAAAAAATCCCAAACATTTACCAATTTGTCATTCTGGTAATGTTTATTGCTGATGGTTTCAAGTTAACATTCAGAAATTGTAATGATTAAAATGTATTTTTGTGGAGTCTTGAATTCACAAATATGACATATTTCTCTGAACATATCTGAACATATGTTTTACTTATTTTGAGGCATTTAAAAAAATGAAAACAAAATGAGGGGCACCTGGGTGGCTTAGCGGGTTAAGCCTCTGCCTTTGGCTACGGTCATGATCCCAGGGTCCTGGGATCGAGCAGGTAGCCTGCTTCCTCCTCTCTCTAGGCCTGTCTCTCTGCCTACTTGTGATCTCTGTCAGATAAATAAGTAAAATCTTAAAAAAAAAAATGAAAAGCATGTAACAAAGAAATAATTAACTGTGAAAGTTTATTATATTACATATTTATGTATGTATTTGTGAATATGCATACATATTATATATATATATATGTCTATCATACTTTTTCTTATTGTCACAAATAGTGTATGCCTTAAAAACGTTGCCAATATCTTAGACTAAGTTATTAAGTTTCCATTTCTATTAACAGTGAAACTTGAACCCTTATGCTGGTGCTTATTTGTTCTTTATGTTTCTTCATGTAATTGTGCATTCATATTGCCTATTTACTTTTATATTTGAGTTTAAAGGTTTTTTATTTGTAAAAGTGCTTTAGTAAAGCCAAGAATATTTATATCAAAGATTAACCCTTATAATAATAACTAAAATTTATTAAAATTTTACATATTTTTTCTGTACTATTTGTCTATCATCTATGCCAAATTACTTCTAAAACTCAGTGACTCAAAATTGTCATTTTGTTTCTAATATTGAAGGCAGGAATTTAAGAAGGGCGTGGTTGTGTGTTCACCTCTGATGCACATGGAACTGGTGTGGTACCTGAGGCTGGAGAACCCTCATCAAAGTTGACTTCTTTACTCACAATCCTGGAACTTTGAAGCTTTCATTTCTTTTTTGTGATGTCTACATCCCCATGGGCTTGGGCTTTTTCACAGCATGGCAGTTTCAGGATAGTTATTTATGATGACTGACTTTCCCCAGAGCTAACATTTAAAGGCAACTATTGCAAGTTACCTGGACAGGAACTGGGTCATTTATATATTGGTGGGAACATAAAATGGTGCAGCCATGCTGAAGAATAACTTGGCTGCTTTTGTTTTGTTTTTGTTTTTGTTTTTTGATAAAACCAAGCATGCAATTATCATATGACATTGCACTTGCATTCTTAAGCATTTAACCCAGAGAAATGGAAATTTCTGTTCACACAAAAACCTGTGTACAAATGTTCTTTGTAGCTTTATTCATGATAATCAAATACTGGAAATAACTGAGCCACACTCCAATCATAAAAAGGAATAAACTATTGAAACATAATGCAAAACTTGGAAGAACCTCCAGGGAATTATGTTGTGTGATAAAAGTCAATATCAAAAGGTCACATAATATATGGTTTCATCTATATAACATTCTTAGAATGTCAAATTATAGGAACAGAGAACATATTGGCAATTGCCAGAGATTAGGAACAAGAGAATGAAATAAAGAGGGTGAATGTAGTTGGGATATATGGTGGTAATGGAACTGTTCTGCATCTCAACTATGGTGGTGGATATATAAGACCTTGCAGGTGTAATAAAATAACATAGAACAAAAACAAACAATGAACACAGAGGAGTACCTGTACTACTGGGGAAAGCTGAATCAGCAAATTATATCAAAGTCAATATCCTGGTTGTGATACCGTTTTATAAGATGTTGCCATTAAGAGACTTTAAAAGGGTGCACTGAATTTCTCTGTACTATTTCTGAAAACTGCATGATTCTACAATTATTTCAATATAAAAATTTTAAGCCAAAAATACAATTTCAAACATAAAAGTGTGGTAATTTAAAAAAATAGGACCTTTTAATATCATGAATGAAAAAAAGATACCTCATATCATCACTTACATTCAATAGGTCATTGATTGTTTTAGCCATAACAATATAAAAGGACTAATATTCATTATAAGTGAAAAGAATCTAAAAAATAACAATATGTACAGATGCAGTGAATGCGTACATAAATGAAACTGAAGTTTACCAAGAATTAGGCAATTTTGTCAGGTCCAAGTTCAATGTACTAAAATAAAATGGATTTTATATCCTAACAAGAAGCAATTAGAATATATGATTTAAAAGATATCATTTAGAGGGGTGCTTGGGTGGCTCGGTTGGTTAGTTTCTATCTTTGGCTCAGGTCATTATCCCAAGGTCCTAGGATAGTGCCCTATGGCATCAGGCTCCCTGCTCAGGGGGGAGTCTGCTTCTCCCTCTCCCTCTACCCCTCCCCCTTCTTGTGCACTCTCTCCCTCTCAAATAAATAAATAAAATATTTTTTTAGAAAAGATATCACTTGAGCTGTACCAAAACTAAAAGAAATTATGAATAAGATAACAGTAATATAGTAAGATCTTTTGAAAGAAAATTGTACTATTTTACTGAAAAACATTTAAAATAATTTAAAAATAGTTGTATCATATTCATAGGTAAAAAATTCATATTATAAATGTGATGATTATCATTAAATTGAGGTACAGATTTAATATAGCTCTAATCACAATCACAACAGTATCCCCCCTCTTCACTGGACATATATTTTTCCAAAATTAATCTGGAAAAGCAAAGGACCAAGAACATTAATAGAATTCCTAAAAAGATACAAGGAACAAGCCATCCTAGTTTCAAATGTAACAACTTATTTTTAAACTATACATATTTCAGACTGGGTAAATGATACAAGGAAAAATAAAGTAGGGGGACAGGCTAAAGATCGCAGAAACAGACCAGCAGATATGTGGAAGGTGGCTATAACAGAGGTTATACTGCAAATACCAAGGCTAGATGGAAAAGTTCACTAAATAAAGACATGCCTTATTTTATTATCATTCATGTTAATGTGCTTGACAGATACCACAGTTTTTATAAATTGAAGGTCTGTGGGAACTTTGCCTGAAGAAGTTTATCTGTAATATTTTTCCAACAGCATTTGTTCATTTTATGTCTCCATGTCACATTTTGGTAATTATTGCAAGATTTCAAACTTTTTAATCATTACTGTATTGGGTATGGTGATCTGTGATCAGTGGTCTTTGATGTTACTATTGTAATTGACTTAGGGAAGTGCAAACCACAGAAGACAGGGAACTTGATCAATAAATGTTCTGTGATAAATGTTCTGACTGCTCCACAGACTAGCCATTCCCTCCTCTTCTCCTCACCTTGGGCCTCCCTATTCCCTGAGACACAATTATGTTAAAATTAGGCCAGTTAAGAATCCTACAATGGCCTCTACATATTGAGATGAAAGAAAGAGTTGCATTTCTCTCACTTTATATGAAAAGCTAGAAATGATTAAACTGAGTGAGGAAGGCATGCTGAAAGCCAAGATAGGCTGAAAGTTTGGACTCTTGGCACTGGTTGGCTAAGTTGTGAATGCAAAGGGAACTTGAAAGAAATTAAGAGTGCTATTCCAGTGAATGCACAAATGATAAGCAAATAAAAGAGCCTTATTGCTGATAATGAGAAAGTTTCAGTGGTCTGGATATAAAGTAAACCAGCCACAACATTCCTTTAAGCCAATGCCTAATCCAGAACAAGGCCCTAATGTTTTTTAATTCTCTTAAGCCTGAGCGTGGAGAGGTAGCTGCTAAGAAAAGTCTTCAGCTGATAGAGGTTGGTTCATGAGGTTTAAGGAAAGAAGCCACTTCCATAAAATCAAAGTGCAAAGTTAAGCAGCAAGTGCTGATGTAGAAATTGCAACAAGTAATCCAGAAGAGCTAGCTAACTAATGAAGGTGGCTACATTCACCAGCATATTTTCAGAGTAAGTAAAACAGTCTTCTGTTGGAAGAAGAAGCCATCTCCGACTTTCCTAGCTAGAGAGGAGAAGTCAATGCCTTGCCTCAATGCTTCTAAGGACAGACCAACTTTCTTAGGGGTAAGGCAGCTGGTGATTTTAAGTTGAAGCCAATGCACATTGATCTTTCTGATAATCCTTAGAACTCTTAAGAATTGTGACAAATCAATTTCACCTGTGCTCTATAAATGAAGTAACAAGCCCTGGATATAACACATGTGTTTACAACATGGTTTATTAAATATTTTAAGCTCACTGTTGAAATCTACTGCTCAGGGAAAAACAAAGCAAAACAAAACAAAAGGTTCCTTTCAAGATACAACTTGTCATTGACAATTCATGTTGTCACCCAAGAGCTCAGACAGAGATGGACAGTGAAATCGCTGTTTTCAAGCCTGCTAACACAACATCTATTCTGGATCAGCTGTCCACGGATCAAGGAATAATTTTGACTTCCTAATCTTGTTATTTAAAAAATACATTTCATAAGGCTATAGCTGCCACAGATAGTGATTCCTGCGATGCATCTAGACAAAGTAAATTGAAAAAAACTTCTGGAAAAGATTCACCATCTTAGATTCAATTAAGAATGTATGTGATTCATGAGAAGGGTCAAAATATCAACATTAATAGGAGTTCGGGGGACGCCTGGGTGGCTCAGTGGGTTAAAGCCTCTGCCTTTGGCTCAGTCGTGATCCCAGGGTCCTGGGATTGAGCCCCGCATTGGGCTCTCTGCTCGGCGGGGAGCCTGCTTCCTCCTCTCTCTCTCCCTGCCTCCCTGCCTACTTGTGATCTCCGTCTGCCAAATAAATAAATAAATAATCTTAAAAAAAAATAGGAGTTCAGAAGAAGTGGAGTCCAACCTTCATGGATGATTTTTGAGGGGCTCAAGACTTCAGTGGACGAGGTAACTGCAGATGTGGTGGAGATAGCAGAAGAACTAGAATTTAGAAGTAGATGCGAAAATGAGAATGAATTCCTGCAAGCTCATGATAAAACTTTAACAGAATCGGAGTTGCTTCTTATGGATGAGCAAAGTTTCTTGGAGAGGAAACTACTCCTGGTGAAGATGCCCTGAAGATAGTTGAAAAGATGACAAAGGACTAGTTTGCACCCTTACTCTATTCTTTTTATCATGCTCTCTATCCTCCATACGTTTTAGTTTGTTTGTTTTGTTTTGTTTTTATGCTTTACTCTGGAGGAAATGTAGAAAAGGTCTTGTTTGTTCATCTTTTGATCCCAGAGTGGATTATTTCCCACTATTTAATAGATTCATGTATTTTATCAATGTTCATTTTTTTTCACTTTAATGGTGATTACATCCAAGATTTCTTCTATTTTTAAAAAGGAACCTTAAATTTTATTGTTTTTTAAATACAACTAATATAACAGATATGTTCACTCTGTCCTGTGAAACTTAGATAGACTTTCCAGAAACTGCTTTTTTCCGTAAATTTCAGACTTCCCTGGATTTCACTAAATGTATAGAGAATCATGCTCCTATGGTATAAACTCTGCTTCAGATCTCTTAATCACATGTTGTTTTATGGGGGGTGGCATGTCATCCCAGAGAAAAAGAATCCATCCCTTTCATTAGTGTCACTTGATACACAGGGAGATAGATGGACAGTCCCCAGACCATGAGCAACTTACATTTAAATAGAAATTTCAAGATGACAGCAGAGGGTTTACAATGTAACAGCTCAAATATTTTTTTCTTAAAATATCTGTTGACTATTCTAGTTTGTGAGGTTTTATTATCACTCTAAATTCCAGTGCCTTCTTTCTTTCTTGGTTCTTCACAGATTCTGCTATTTCTTTTCTTTGAGTTTATGTTCTGTTTTAAGAGTAAAGATCAAAATTACTCCTCTGGTCTTACAACTTCCTCCACTACCCCTGTTGCTAACATCAAGATCTTGGGTGGAAGAGGAGTTGTCAGGGGACAAATTCACATTCTATTTCCAACTACTTCAACAATATTTTTCTCATTGCAAAAATAAGAAAAAAAACAAGAGAATTGTATCTTGTTGATAAAGTTTTCTTTACTTTGTTGCAATTATGAGTGATACTATTAGAATTATAACACATATCTATAGGAATATAGAGTCAAAAGTGAATATTTTCCACCTCAGCCTACCACATTATCACTATTCAGAATTTATTCCTGTTACCACTTTTTTTTTTTTTGCAGGACTATTGTATAAATTTTCAGTACATATGAAGGCATTTTGCAAAGTTTTGCTTTAAATATGTATCTTTATATGCATTTATATTAGCATTTATAATCTCAGTTTTTAACAGGTGCTGAATATTACATAATTTAATGAAACAATGACAAAAGTTTGCCATCATCCTATATACTTCCCCATCCTTGTTCTCTCCATTTTACTATCTCATTATGTGGCAAAATTCTGTGAATGTCTGGGGGGATTTTCTTTCTTTCTTTCTTTTTTTTTTTTTTGTTGGGGAAGACATTTAGATGATGATGGTATGAGATAGATTTTTCAGGGTCAGAGAGCTTTTTATATACACAAAAAATGGTATCTATGAATATAATTGCTGAACATGAAAGAAGAAATATTGCAATTCCTGATCATTTCTCTGAAAGTCTCACTTCAGAACATTGTACACTCACCTTGTCATGTAAGACCAACACTTAATCTTTTGAGTCCCAGACTGTTTCCCCAAGTTCCCCACTAATTAAAAAGAAAATATTTGGATGGAAAGGGGTTCTGGGTGGCTCAGTCAGTTAAGTGTCTGACTCTTGGTTTGGCCATAGGTTACAGTCTCATGGGTCATGAGATCAATCCTGGTGTCAGGCTCCACACTCTATGGGGAGTCTGCTTAAATGTTCTCTCCCTTTCCCCCTCCCCCCAATCGTGCATGTGCACAAATACTAATTCAGTGGAACACACCCAAGAAGCATACACATGTCTCTCTCAAACAAACAAACAAATAAATAAATAAATATTTAAAGAGAATATTTGGGTGGAAAAAAAATAAGGAAATAGATTAGAGAATAAACATTGAATTCTGCTGTGCATCAAACTTTGAGTACATTATATTATTCTACTCTTACAACACTCTGTAATAGGTAGATGTGTTTCCAATATATTGCAGGTGGAAAACTGAAAGAGTTTAATCAACTTCCTCAAAGTCTTTGCTTGTGCTCTTTCTGCTACACAGTAACATTTTCTTCCAAAAGATAAGGAAACATCCCTTAAAAGTTAGGACCTAAAAAATCCTTAGGTGTTGAACTATGTGGGCCTTCCATTCTGCTAGCTGAATGACTCATGGTTGATAAGAGTGTTGGAATGACCTGCGTAGATAACCTGAAAGGGTGCTAGTCATGAGACAGCCAAGAATTAAGCCTATCAACTTATCCAAAGATAATTCTGATTTCACTTGAGGCAGGAAGTGAGGGTTCATGATGGACTTTTATTACTAGAAAGTGTCATATAATGAGAACTGTTAATTTTATAGAAAGGGAAATTGAGTCTCAGAGGTGTTAAGTGGCATTTGTCTGGTAATAGAGTTTATGGCAAAACTCCCAATTTCTTCGTGATCTGGTGATAATTTCCTTGGACTATACTGTACTGATAAACTACAGCATCCACAAATAACCATATCTTATGGTATAAATTCCTTAAAAACAGTGGGCTGTATCAAACAACAGTCAAAAATAGAGCTAAATCAGAATAAATCCCAAGAAGACCAAGGAAAGTAGCCAGTCATGCTCTCCAGAGTTTACTGCTGAAGGATTAAACTGAAAGGTCTATCAAATGCAAAAGGCTATGAACATTGGGGTACAGATGGCCCTTCTTTTTACTACATCTGTATCTTTGGGGTAAATACCTAATAGTGCAATTGCAGGGTCATAGAGAAGCTCTATTTTTAATTTCTTAAGGAATCTCTACACTGTTTTCCAAAATGGTTGCACCAACTTGCATTCCCACCAACAGTGTAAGAAGTTTCCCCTTTCTCCACATCCTCTCCAACACACATTGTTTACTGTCTTGTTAATTTTGGCCATTCTAACTGGTATAAGGTGGTATCTCAATGTGGTTTTGATTTGAATCTCCCTGATGGCTAGTGATGATGAACATTTTTTCATGTGTCTGTTAGCCATTTGTATGTCTTCTTTGGAGAATTATCTGTTCATGTCTTTTGCCCATTTTTTTACATGATTATCTGTTTTGTGTGTGTTGAGTTTGAGGAGTTCTTTACAGATCTTGGATATCAGCCTTTTGTCTGTAGAGTCATTTGTGAATATCTTCTCCCATTCCATGGGCTGCCTCTTTGTTTTGTTGACTATTTCCTTTGCTTTTCATAGCAGCAATGGCCACAGTCACCAGACCATGGAAAGAACCAAGATGCCCTTTAACAGACGAATGGATAAAGAAGATATGGTCCATCTATACAATGGAGTATTATGCCTCCATCAAAAAGGATGATAACCGGGATGCTTGGGTGGCTCAGTTGGTTAAGCAGCTGCCTTCGGCTCGGGTCATGATCCCAGCGTCCTGGGATCGAGTCCCACATCGGTCTCCTTGCTCGGCAGGGAGCCTGCTTCTCCCTCTGCCTCTGCCTGCCACTCTGTCTGCCTGTGCTCGCTCTCTCTCTCTCCCTCTCTCTCTGACAAATAAATAAATTAAAAAAAAAGGATGATAACCAACTTTTGAATCAAGAGATTATGTGAAGTGAAATTAGTCAAGCAGAGAGAGTCATTTATCATATGGTTTCACTTATTTGTGGATCACAAGGAATAACACGGAGGACATGAGAAGATGGAGGGAAGTGAGTTGGGGGAAATTGGAGGGGGAGATGAACCATGAGAGACTGTGGACTCTGAGAAACAAACTGAGGCTTTTGGAGGGGTAGGGGGTGAAGGGTTGGGTGACCCTGGTGGTGGTATTATGGAGGGCACGTATTGAATGGAGCACTGGGTGTAGTGCATAAACAATGAATTCTGGAACATTGAAAAGAAATTTAAAAAAAATGCAAAAGGCTTACTTCAAGAGAACTTGTCTTTTCTCACCTGGTTCAGATTTAGTTGTCCTGCTGAACAATTTTGTTTCTCATTGATGAAATTAAACTAGAAGCAAGAACTAGTGGCAATTGTTTACAAGTATTCAGTTGCTGAGCAGATTTAAAAATTACCTTCTACATTTGATGAAATAAATGAAGTGAAGGAGAAAACAAACAAAAAATAAACCAAAGATATGTTCCATTATGAAAAAATAACCAAAATTATTGTATTGCAAAAATAACAGACACTTTAAAAAGGAACTTTCTGTCATAATTCACATGTATGACCTAGTATTATTAATATGTTATTGCAATTGAAGTTTTAGCTGAAGTTAAAGTAATTTAACTTAAAGTGCCTAATATGAAGTGTGGTATAACACATCATTTTTTCCTTACCCTCTATCTCTGTCAATCTATTTCCAACAATTTTAGAATAGTGGACACAGTTTATGGATATGATGGTTTTCATGTTGTCATGTTTTCTCTAATGAAATCCTCCCGTAATGCCATAGTAGGCCAGCTCTCTGATCTGTTTCAACCTCAGCACAAGCAGTGTTTTTATGCTATATATAAAAAACAAAAGAGAAAGCGTGGTAGAATTATTTTCCAAGGTGTTAGCACAGGGTTATTTCCTCATAATAATGGAGTTCAGGTAGCTGTTATAAAATGTCAGCTCTCCAACATAGTTAGACAGTTTAAATTCAGTAGCATTTCACATCTCTGTTATGCACTCTTATTGTAATAGAGGTAGAGTTTTGTGTTAGAATGGCCTTAAAAGTAAAATGAGAGAACTCTTCACCTAGTCACTGATGTTCTTTCTGCTCTACACAGAAGCAACAAACTCAGGTTCAAGTTGCTGAAAACAAACAATTAGAAATCAAATCAAAGCTTGTTTGGCTTCACAATTGAATGCCAAGAGGCAATAAGGGTCGTAACAATGCAAAGTAATAGCCTGCCGAATTCAATGAATACAACTTAATAACTTTGGTCCATAGCAAGACTTGAGTAAAATTAAAAAGTAATGTAAAGCTGCTTGGGTATGTTCCACTGAATTAGTATTCCATGGCATGTGCCCACACATCATCCTTTATGAGGACTGCTGGTTTCGTTTACAGATCCTACCTATATTAGCTAGCACTAATGTGTAAAAACATATTGTGTGCTGGGCTATAAAGGCACACCGAATTTTCATTATGTTTCAGTCAAAAAGTGCTTGTTTTGCAGGATGGAGTCCATGTCAATAAAATGGATTGCATATCACTTAAACCTAGCGACATGCTAATCTTCTAGAGGCCTCTGTCCTTAATCTCTACAGGACATGAGTCAAGTTTAAAAGTGTGAGCTGTTCTCACAGGTAGCAACCATTGAGCTCTTTAATATAAATTCAAAAGCAAAGCTTATCAGTGTGTTTCAGAAATTGCTTCAATGTGGTTTCTGTCTATGAAAACTAAAAAAAAATCCTCCTTCTTCTCCCAAATCCATGAGCAACTTCCAAGCTTTTACAGTGCCTGGGAGCATCGTTTAATTATAAAGAAATTGGTTTTGGTGATAGCTGCTCTGTGACCAATTGGATTAGAGGCATTTCTTCTGGCTATTACGAAGCTAACTTGACTATTGCCCTTGTGTAGTTAGGCATGATGAAAATATTAAGTAAAACAGTGTCTCAATCCAGAACTTCAAAACCCAGTAGCCTATTCTTTAAAAGTAGTGCCATAAATATATGGAAAATGATCTGGATTACTTTTCTTATATTTTAAAATCATATGCACTGTATCATGGGAAAACTAGAAAAGTTCAAATACAATCCTCAAAACTTCTTTTGGATCTAAGTGCAAAATGGGTGTATAATAAAGTCTTTAAAACATGAAATTAAGTAGAAGTCTCCATCCTGTGGCCTTTATGTTTAATTTCTAAGCACTAAGAAGTCTACATTTTCTGTTTACTTGTTTTGAATAGAGTAAAATGCAATCCTTGCAGCAAGTAATGATCTGTATTCCACAAAAAAATAAAAGGCTCATATTTGTTTCTATTATTATGTCTGGTAGTAAGTGACACTTTATTGATAAAGGCAAATATGAAATTTGGAAGTCAAATTAATATCAGTCTCATAAAAAGAAATCATCAACAAAATAAAATGGTAAAATATTCTGTCATCTCTCAGATCAAAACAATAGAAAATAAATTATATAATTAAGGTGTATATTTGTATAAAGGAATATTTTCTTTGAATAAAAATTTAAAAGTTATTTTTTCATTTAAACTTTCTTCTTAAAGTTTGTGCAAAATATAATTTTACTCATTAGAAATAAAGTATTCTGAATCAAGTTTTATTTTTATTGATGATATCAGATCACTGATCACTGTCACTGACTTGCATTGTTTATAATTTCTCTTAATTATTTACATATAAATACTGAAGCATATTGAGTAATACATATACTGATTCCAGAGCAAAGCAAAAACTTTTGTCTTTTTAAGTTATTTTTCATATAATTTTGTGTTATTCCCACATTCATAGAGTAAATAACGTATGTGTTGTTGAATAACCAATGAATATTGTGACCTTTGGTTAATGAAAAATTACATTTACAACAATAAATCAGTCTGCTGGAAGACTGATTTATTGTTGTAACTAAGATAACTTACATCTTATTGTACTTTACTGTACAGAAACATCCAGCTAAAATTATGAAACCATTGCCAAGGAATTATATTATCATATCCAGAAAGCAAGTAAATCTAATGACACATATAGGGAGAAATTTTTAAAAATTGATTTTGGAAATGACATTTCATACTGCTATGAAGGCTAGTGATTTTGTTACTAGAATGACATTTGAGTAATATCTAAATACATAAGTCATCATCCCTTTATTTTTGAAGTATAATGGACCTAGACATACATTACATTAATTTCAGATATACAACATGATCTGATATTTGTATATATTGAGAAATATTCACCACCATAAGTCTAGTTAGCATCTGTCACCATATAAAATTACAGTTCTTTTTCCTGTGAAGGAACATTTAAGATTTACTTTCTTAGCATCTTTTAAATTTGTAACACAATATTATTAACTATAGTCATCAAGCTAGACATTACATCCCCATGACTTATTTATTTTATAGTTAGAAGATTGTATCTCTGATACCCTTCATCCATTTTGCCCATTCCCCCAACACCCTTCCCTTTGGCAACAACCAATATGTTTTCTGTATGTTTGAGTTTTGGTTTTTAGATTTCACATATAAGTGAAGTCATATGGTATTTGTCTTTTTTCTTTCTCTGTCTGGCTTATTTCATTTAACATAATATCTTTAAGGTTCACCTCTGTTGTCACAAGTTTCAATATTTCATTCTTTTTATGACTGAGTAGTATTTCATTTTCTATTTATGCATTCATTCATCAATAGACAGAGGTCGTTTCCATATCCTGGCTATTGTAAATAATGCTGCAATGAATATAGGTATACATGTATCTTTTCAAATTAGTGCTTTTGTAAATACCCAGAAGTGGAATAGCTGGATCATATGATAGTTCTATCTCCCTTTCTTATAGTCATATAGTTTTTGGTAAATACCCAGAAGTGGAATAGCTGGATCATATGATAGTTCTATCTCCCTTTCTTATAGTCATATAGTTTTCCTGGATGTAAAACCCATTGTTTTTCAAAGCCAGACATCTTGGGGACTTGTCTCTTTGGTGCAGTTTCCAGGAACTGAGGTACTTAATGTGGGGCACAAACTCTGTGCTCTTCAGAGAGGAAGTCTGTATTTGTGAAATACATCTCAACCGTGGATTGCTACAGTGGGAGTGGGATTTGGGGAAGACCAAGACTCTGATGTCAAATTCATCTTGAGGTAGTCCTTTTAATCTTTGTTGTGGAAAAGTTGTTCTGCTAGTTATCAGGTCTTTTTCAGGTGGATTTATTCATATGTAGCTACAGATTTGTTTTTTCTGTAGGAAAAGGTGAGTTCAGAATCATCTTATTCTGCCATCTTGAACCACTTTTGTGGTTACTACATCTAAATGTAATAAAAACATAAGTATGTGTAGAATTGTTATTAATTTGACCAGTGTACATATAGATATTGTTTTGGATATTCTTGAATATGAAAATGTACATCCATCCTAGAATCTTATGGATTACAAAGAGAGAATGAAAAAAATCCAAAAGCTGTTGTAAGAATCCAATCCTTAATATAACAGGGTATTTGTACATAGTACAGAATTTAGTATCCAGATACTGTTATTCAATTTTTGCTAATAAAAGAAAGTAGTACATTATAGGAACTGTGTGTATATGTTTTTTTTGCTCCTCCATCATAAAGACCATGAATTATAAATGCTCCCAAATATCCTAGGTTTAGCCCAAGTTTAGACCAAGAAGTTTAATGAGGAAACTGTAAGTCTTAAAGTTCAGTTAAATTCTAAGCATATATTGAAAGTGCATTGTATGTTCAGTCTTGCCTTAATACCCAAACTCAAAGAAAAGAGCATGGTGTCAGAGTTCTTTCTGCTATTATATCTAGAAATTGAAACATTTCAAGAAATTAAATTGAAATTACTGCATTACTAAGGCCTGAAAATAGGTATTAAATTATATTCAGAACATTCCTGATATTTTGGATAATGACTTACAGCATACATGAGAGAAATAATTGATTCTGATTTAAAAGGACATATGTGAAAAGCCATCTTGAAAGATTCTAGCATAATATTGGCCCTTTTATGAATGAGGTCTTTTTTTTTGAATGAACTCTTTTACTAAATGACCTCTTACTATTTTATATATAATCTCTGACTCAGTGTGAATTTATAATTTAAAATAAATAGATCAAATTTGTATGTGATACAGAAAATTTAGAGTCATTTTACAAAGGGAATATTACATAGAATAAAAGTACGTGGTCAATATTGAAAATAGAAAACAGATATTCTTCATTATTTTAACTTACAACATGCTAGTTTTCTTTATATGCCTCCGAGTTATGTAATGTATAAAACTATGGTAGGTTTAAAAGAATGTGAAATGAGAACATTTTTCTCCAAGGGAAAAACACAAAAGAAAGCAGAGCATTATTCCCCATACTCTTTCTGAATGAGGTGAAAGGACCCTGAGTAAAAAAGCTTTTTGCCTCTTGATGTGGTAGCAATTATCTACACTGTATGGGCTGGAAAAATGGACACCTGTTAGAACAGAAGTAGAGAATAATTATTTCTTCCTTTATACAGCTTTAGAAAGTAAGTTAATGTACTAACTTATTGGAAAGGAAGAGTTAAGTTGAAATTGACTAACTATATCAATAATGTAAATAAAAGGAAATGCTATATTAACATTTAGAATTTATTTAGAATATCAGGTGAAAGACATTTTGGGGCAGATTTTATTTCATTTTTTACAATTGAAACTTCAGTGATAATCGTTTTTTGAGTCATGGATATAGACAAAGGATTCATCTTATTTTAGAGTATCTTTATATAATCTTGCTTTGGATATAAATTAAATCATATAATTATTAAAAAATCCTTAATAGTACATTTATTCCTTTTAGGAAGTCACACATAAGTTTACCTTGATTTACATAGCTGAGGAGCACCAACTTGTTTGATATCTTTAAGCAAAAATCAAATATGGAACATATTACTAAAAGAATACCTAAGGAGCACTGGGTGGCTCAGTTGGTTAAGTGTCTGCCTGATCCCAGGGTCTTGGGTCCCTGCTCAGTGGGGATTCTTCCTCTCCATTTCCCTCTGCCCCTCACTCTGCTTGCACTCTCTCACTCACTCTCTCTCTCAAATAAACAAAATCTTAAAAACAAACAAACAAATAAATAAATAAACACTAAAAATATATTGAAAGTTTACTACTGCCCAGAAGAGTATGGAAGACATATACGTAATCATCTCATTGTAAATCTTAGAATAATCATATGGAAGAAATGCTAATACATCCAATATTCTGGAACAGAGGAGCAGATAAATTAGGAAATTGGCCAAAATCCATACCCAAGTATATCAGAGTTATAATTTGAATACATATTTCTGTCCATAGTACTTATTTTAACATGACTATAGTGTTGCATATTCCTTTTAAACCTAAATGTTAATGTTATAACGAACAAATGGAATATATTAGATGCTAATATCAGAGTTTCATATGAAATTTTTATTTATATTTTAAGCATTTTCTTTTCTATTATTTACTTTGGCACTGTAACATATCTTTAAAAAAGTTGGAGTAAATTTCTTTTTTTCTTTTCAGGTTTAAATATATTTTTTCATTATCTTAAATTTTTACATTAACATATAATGTATTATTTGTTTCAGGGGTACAGGTCTGTGATTCATCAGTTTTAAACAATTCACAGCACTCACCATAGCACATACCTTCCCCAATATCCATCACCCAGCCACCACATCCCTCACACTGCCCTCCACCCCAGCAACCCTCAGTTTGTTTCCTGAGATTAAGGGTCTCTTATGGTTTTTCTCCCTCTCTGGTTTCATCTCGTTTCATTTTTTCCTCCCTTCCCCTACGATCCTCCGTCTTGTTTCTCAAATTCTTCATATCAATGAGATCATATGATAATTGTCTTTCTCTGATTGACTTATTTTGCTTAGCATGATACCCTCTAGTTCCATCCATGTTGTTCTAAATGGCAAGATTTTGGGTATACTTTTTATGGCTGCATAATATTCCATTGTATATATGTACCACATCTTTATCCATTCATCTGTTGTTGGACATCTGGGCTCTTTCCATAGTTTGCTATGGTGGACATTGTTGCTATAAACATTGGGGTGGATGTGTCCCTTGGCATCACTACATTTGTATCTTTGGGGTAAATACCCAGTAGTGCAATTTCTGGGTCATAGGATAACTATTGAGGAACCTCCATACTGTTTTACAGAGTGGCTGCACCAGCATGCATTCCCACCAACAGTGTGGGAGGGTTCCCTTTTCTCCGTATTCTTGCCAACACCTACAATTTCTGACTTGTTAATTTTAGCCTAAATATATGTTTAAATAGTTGTTATTAAAACGTATTAGAATTGTTTTTTTAATACATTAACTTAAGAAATAAAAATAAATATTTTCTCTCTTATTTTTAAACTGTTTGAAACTCCAAATAAATGCTCTTTGCTGTAATTTTTTTTGACAGTAGTTTTTTTTCTTCAGATTAAACAGAAAAGTACTTTTGAAGTGTGCCTTAGAGTACAATTTAGACAACATAGTGAGTTTATTTTTAGCTACATTTAAAGTTGTATTTCTTTCAGAATATATTGGTGATGATGACTTCTTTGAAAAAAAATGTTCTTTTTAACATAAATTATATTTCTACAAAGAAAATGGCACTTAAAATTTAATGTTTTAGATTTAACATTGTTACTTTGCTCTAAATCAGTAAACATTAATGATAATGATTAAAGACAATGATTTAGCAACTTGTTCCTATTAAGGTTACAATAAAATTCCTCCTTGTCAAGTTAGAAAATATTGCTTCTCTTAAGTAGTTAAAATCTTAGTTTGCTAACAAATATATAAAAAAATATGAAGTTTAACAAGTCTTGAACTATTGGTGTTGATTTTTCTTTTTAGGCAAAAACTCTGACATCTTTTAAAAATAATTTTTGTATTAAAACTTCTGGCTAAGTACATATAAAAACACCAGTTGGTATTGGCCTTTTGTTTTTGTTTTTGTAAGGGAGAAGAAAGTTGTAGAGAGAACTATTTGTTTTTCCAGTGAAAAAACTTGGCATTGACACTTGTCTCTAAAATATAAGATGTTCACATGGTTCCTTGGATGTTTTCAAACTGGTATCCAGCTGCTGGAAAATGTTCTTGTTTTGTGTGTTATTTGCTCATAGATGCTGAAGCTAGATTCTTCCACACCTGTTTGCTCTACGGAGTGTGCCAATCTGTGAGAATCAGAGCATGTGGTGTCAATGTCTAGATGTCAATGCTTAAATTGCAAAAAAGAAAGAAGAGGAAAAAAGTACTGTGAAATAAAACATATCCTTGCTTTAAATATTTTGTGTTTGGAGTTTAAGGGACATTTAAAATGTGTAAGCACAAAGGAATTGTGTTTAAAAAAATAGAAAGAAAAGCAAAAAACAACTTTTGAGTGCTAAGTTATAATTCCAAAGATGGGACTTTTTTTTTTTTTTTTAATATTTTATTTATTTATTTGTCAGAGAGAAACAGCGAGAGAGAGCGAGCACAGGCAGACAGAGTGGCAGGCAGAGGCAGAGGGAGAAGCAGGCTCCCTGCCGAGCAAGGAGTCCGATGTGGGACTCGATCCCAGGACGCTGGGATCATGACCTGAGCCAAAGGCAGCTGCTCAACCAACTGAGCCACCCAGGCCTCCC
>PISX010009861.1:0-73580 GCA_004024625.1 Mellivora capensis | reverse complement strand
GGACAAAGTTTTCTTAGATTAATTGATCTGCTGTTAAGAAAATGTAAATGGTTTTCTCTTTGCCCGCCCAAAATTGTAAATGAGATCTCTGACTCATAAGGCTTTTCCTTGATATGCTAAGTTACTCAGGGAGTACTGCTAAACCAATGATAAACCTTGGGTTACATTTGGGTAAATGCTGTAACTACTCTAGAGGTTCTATACATTTCCTAAAGTTTTAATGTTTTGATAAGGGTCATCATTTGATATTTAACCATATCTATTCTGAGTTTTTGTCATTTGTAATTGTTTTAATTCTCTTGTAAGATGAATTCCGCCCTAAAGGAAATTCTTATGGGAGACTTTCAGGACAAATACAGGTCTTTGATATGTTAAAATCCTGGAACTGAAATGGGTAAAAATTTCCAGAAGTAAAAGCTGCATTCGGACTAAACCAGAATTAGCAACATGGGACTAAATGAACTAAAACATTGTAATTTTGTGTCTCTTAATGTTTTGTCTTATTTTAAACATGACTGGTTCTGTAATGTTTGCTCTTCCAGACTAGGGAAACTTTCTCTTAAGTTATCTGTAACTTACAGAGCTGTAAAAGTATTCATTTGTAAATGAATCAAGGCATTCAACTTTTCTTTCTGTCTGAACCCTCTGAAACCAAAAGATCTTAGTAAGTATTCTTTCTTCCATGGCAATCAGTCATTTGCATAAGTTCAATAAGAATCTGTTCTCCTTGTAACAGGACAACATTGGAAACACTGGTTATTTTACCAAGGCTTTGGCTGGAATGTCATATTTGAAAAGACTCAGATATGACCAGACAGCTTAAAGGAACTAAGGTTGACTTTATAAAACCTGGAGCCGTAAAGCCCTTTGGAACTGTTGACCTGATACCTAGCTTACAGAGTTCCCAGCAGCCTCACCAGGTGAGTAAAGAATGTCACTTCCTGGCAGGATACTTTGGGAACCTCAGGAAGAGGAATTCGCCCAAATCAACAGGTATTGCAGGCATGTCTGATGGCAAGTACGCGGCTTGGCTTCTGGCCTGGAGAGGCTATTACAAGTTCAACCTAGGGATTCCTTATAAGAAGTTCCAGCAGAGCAGATTCTAAAAGATCTATATAATTATTCACTGTTCTTGCTGAGCTTATGTAAATAATTAGGCCAAGTTTGTTAAAACTGGACTTGTTTTTCAAATAAATTAGTCCTGATTTGACTATCTCTGGAAATGAGGGTTATTCTAGAGAGAAAAATTATGTTTAATAACACACCTTTATGGATGTTAAATTCTAGATTTAATTGTTTTTAAATGCTTGTTTACCTAAACTAGACAACTTGAGGTAAACTTCAGAGAAGTTGCATGATAGCTCTTTTAGACGATCTTGCTTTTGCCAGTCAGTCAGCCCCAGATATAAGGAGCATTTCGGGAATTACAAACAGCCTATTGAGTGCCCCAGCATTGGCCATCTCAGATGTTACCAAGCCTTTCCACTTGTATGTGGATAAAGAGGCAGGGGTGGCCAAAGGAGTTGTGACTCAGACTCTGGGGCCTTGGCAAAAGGCCAGTAGCCTATTTTAGCAAGAAACTAGATCCAGTAGTGGCTGAGTTCCCCCTTGCCTCCGCATAATTGCTGCCACAGCCTTCCTGGTCAAGGATGCTGACTTTGGGTCAAAGTAATTTGGGTCAAGTAATTGACTTTGGGTCAAGTAATTGACTTTGGGTCAAAATCTCATCTTGACCACCACTCACACTATCGAGGGCCTTCTCTGGACTCCACCAGACCGGTGGATGACGAACGCCAGAGTGATGGGGTATCAGGCCCTCCTCCTTAACAGTGACTGATCAGTCTGTACTCCAGTCACTGCAGGCATTACAGTCTGTCCAGCCCACGCAGAGATCCTAACTGCCCACACAGAGACAGAGACGGAGCTGGAACCACATCCTTACCAACCCGGGGACTTGGTTTGGATGTGCTGCCGCCAAATAGAAAACTTGGAGCCTCGCTGGAAGGGACCCTACATCGTGATCCTGACCACTCCCACCGCTCCCAAGGTCGACAGGATTACTCCCTGGGTCCATGACACCCATGTCCGGCCAGCTGACCCAGCTGACCCACACGCCATTCTCAAGGACTTCGTCCCAGAATGGAAAAGTCAGCCCGACAAGGACAGTTCCCTAAAGCTAAGACTGCACCGGCCTCATGTACCCCACTAATGTTGCTTTTGTCAAAGACAGAGTCAGTGCAGTTCAGCTCATGGTACTCAGACAGCAGTACCAGCCACCGGACCTTGTTGCTGAGACCAGCCTGGACCCATGATTGGGTCCTTCCTTAGGTTCCTCTGAGGGGGGAAATGTGGAGGCCAAGAAAAATTAAGGCCATCCCACCTCAGGTTTAGCCTTAGCATAAGTACGGCCATCTTAGCTCTGGCAGCCATTTCAGACCCCTGTGCCCAAGGGCTGAACTTTCCCCTACTTTACTTTAGTTCTAAGAACCCCCACCCTGCTTTGGTTCCAGAGACCCCCACCCTGCTTTAATAACAGGAATCCCTACCCTGCTTTAGTAACAGGAACCCATAAATACCTCTGCCTTAACTAAACTCAGGGTCCAAGTCCCTACTCCGCTGTGTTGGGTATACTTGGGCCCAGGCTTAAGCTTGTTAAATAAACCCTCATGTGATTGCATCGGTGTTGGCTCCTTGGTGGTCTCTTGGATGCAAAAACTCGGGTACAAAAATCATGTATTTTTGTATTGGGCTATTTTGTTCTGTATTTCTAGATCTTTGTGATATAACTAGCAAACATTGTTTCCAAGTTAGTCATATAGCTTTTTTTTTTAAGATTTTATTTATTTATTTGACAGAGAGAGAGAGAGACAGCACAAGCAGGCAGAGAGGCAGGCAGAGGCAGAGAGAGAAGCAGGCTCCCCACTGAGCAAGGAGCCCGATGCAGGGCTTGATCCCAGGACCCTGAGATCATGACCTGAGCTGAAGGCAGTGGCTTTAACCCACTGAGCCACCTAGACACCCCAGTCATATAGCTTTTGATATATTAATATTTCATGCTTTTGGCAAAATAGAAATTTTTATTTTAGCTAGTCAAATTAATTTTCTTTTTCTCTTAATGCCTTTTGGCTTTTGAGGCCTAGAGAGATCATATCTACTTTCAGGTTTTAAAGGAAGTTGTCCATATTTTCTTTAATAATTGTATAATTTTTTTGTATTTATTTTACTTTTTTTTTTTTTTTTTTTTTTTTTTTTTTTTTTTTTTTTTTTTTTTTTTTTTTTTTTTTTTTTTTTTTTTGCTCTGTGTGGAATTCTTGGTAAATAATATGTGGATCAAAATGTTTTTCCAAATGGCTATCCAGCAGTTACCAAATTGTTTACTCAAATGTTTATTTTTTTAATGGAACAAAATAGAGCCCATTATTTAGCCATAAAAAAGATTGAGATCTTGTCATTTGTGACAACATGGGTGGACCTAGGGAGTAATACGCCAAGTGAAATGAGTCAGATAGAGAAAGACAAACATCATAGGATCTCACTTATATGTGAATCTAAAAAAGAAAATAAAACAAATGAACAAAAAACAGGAACAGATCCATAAATACAAAGAACTAACTGATGGTTGCTATTGGGGAGGAGTTGGGAGAGCGGTGTGAGTAAAAATGGGTGAAGGAGATTAGGAGATACTGTCTTCCAGTTATGGAATGAATAAGTCATGGGAATAAAAGGTGCATTATAGGGAATAGTCAATGGTATTGTAATAGTGTTATATGGTGACTGATGGTAGCTACACTGTGGTGAGCATAGTATAATGTATATAGATGTAGAGTCACTATGTTGTACACCTGAAATTAGTAATATTTTCAACTATACTTCAATAAACAATTTTTTATTATGTTATGTTAGTCACCATACAGTACATAATTAGTTTTTGATGTAGTGTTCCATGATTCAATGTTTGCATATAACAGTCAGTGCTCCATGCAATCCATGCCCTCCTTAATACATCACAGGCTTACCCATTCCTCCAGCCCCCTCCCTTATAAAACTCTGTTTCCCAGAGTCTATAGTTTCTCATGGTTCGTCTCCCACTCCACTTTCTCCCCCTTCATTTTTCCCTTCCTTCTCCTAATGTCCTTCATGCTATTCCTTATGTTTCACAAATAAGTGAAACTATATGATAATTGACTTTCTCTGTTTGACTTATTTCATTTAGCATAATCTCCTACAGTCCCATCCATGTTGATCCAAAAGTTGGATATTCATGCTTTCTGATGGCTGAGTAATATTCCAAACAATTAACAATTAAAAGATTTAAAAAAAATAAAACTCTGGGGTGCCCACCTGGTTTAGTCAGTAGAGCATGCAACTCTTGATATTGGGGTCATGTGGTTGAACCCAATGTTGAAAATAGAGATTACTTTAAAAAATTTTTAAAAAAAATTTAAAAGTTCCTCTTTAAGCCAATGATTTGAGATGTATTGATATTGACTATGATCTTGACCAGTTCTCCATACTGCCTTATCATAATAATAAACTAGCCATGATTTTAATATTTGAAATTAGAAACTATTACTATTTTTAATTCAAATTTCAACTCAATTACAGTTGCAAATGGACAGCTTTCCAGTCATAAGAGATTTTTTACCTTTTCATTCCTTAGAAATTCTAGTACACACATACATATATCATACTGAAAAGGACATAACAATGTTTAAATACAAAAAAATTCTAGAAATGGAATATTTGGGATTAATTTTTTCCTCCACTTTATGTTTTTGGATATAATCTTATTCCTATAGAAATATGCATGCACTTATAAGTATAATCACAAAATAAAGCTATTTAAATATACATACATCTAGAGTTTCTAATTCTAAATTATTTTAACTTCCCAAATCCTAGATTAAATCTATTTCTTCCATGTGAGAATGACTAATTTTAATATTAGATTGGAATCTGTATCAGACTTTAGTAAGCTAAAAGCAACTAAGTTTCATTTCCAGAAAAATGTTAATTAAAATTATTTTAGTTTTAAGGACTAAATATAAATTAAAAATGAGATGCATACTGCTCATACTTCATTAACTTGGAATTGCACTAAGTTAAATTAATACTCCTGAAGGACTTTATAAAAGTCAATTAATTCTCAGTTACCAGTTGCTAAAATTAGGAAGTAATGTAAGTCATTTAAAACAGGGAACCTATATTTCTTCAAAATCTCATCCATGTAGGACTAAGTGACCTTGATGTCAAGTTTTCTTGTTTTTATAAGTCAATATTGTATCTGGTATAACAATGTAGCTATTTTAACTTGGTCTTTTAGACATAATATTTTTAGTTTTAGTGAAATAGATCTCAACTGGAATGTAATCAAGTGGGAATTTTATTATTAAGGCATTAGTTAAGGGGGAGTTATACAGTTTTTTTCTTCAGGCTTAGTAGAACATGCTCAATTTCCAAAAGAATTAAAAGGAAAGACAAGGCTGGCATGATATAATAATGCTATGCTCACGTGTGTAGTGGATTATAAGGATAAAGTAACATCGGTTTGCATAAGGATGCATTGGAACAATGCCTCTCTGAATTTTGCACTCAAGTTTGGAGAAAAGGTATTAACTAATTCTGAGTTGAAGTTAATTAAGGAAAAATTAAAGAAAACTTAAATCTTTCTCTTGTACTTAAACAACAAATATTCTGATAGAAATCTAACACACATAGAAAGTATGGTATTCGTAGTGCATCCTCATGGGTATAAGAGAAGACTTGATACTTTGTTTTCTCTTTTTCTATAACTTTAATAAGCAAATATGAAATTTTAATGTTTTAAAATATTAAATAAACAGATGATTTGTAGTTTCATATGAGTTATAGCCTTGTAAATTCATGAGAGGTACAGTTTATCATTTAAGTTTTAGAAGGTAAGTCAAGGTTAGAGTGCTTTTTAAAAAAATGTTATTATGGGGAATCAAAGGCAAATATTATTATAAAATATTTGCTGAGTTTTCTGATTTTAAGGCAATTTGAGGTAATGAGACAGATATGTATATAACTAACTGTAATTCATTGCAGACTAAGAGAAAAACAATGAAATTATGACTGTAGAAGTGAAATATTTGTTTATTGTTGAACATAAGGAACACTTCTTGGAAATTACCTTTTACTTGGTTTTTGATGCATAAGCTGGATTTCAAAAGCTGAAATAAGAGAGTATGTGTATTTGTGAAGAGGGGAAAAAGTTGGCTTCCTGAATCAGGGATAAAGAGGACATGTCAGAAAAGAAGAATATTTCAGTCTGAAAAACAGATTAAGCAAACACATGGAGAATGGAAAGTTCATATAATTTAGGTAAGTATGCTTTACTTGTTATAACCACCAACAGATACAAGGAAGTGATAGACAGTTTTTTAAGACTAAAATGGGGGTTTAAATGGTCTTAAAAATTGATATCATCATCCTTATTATAAATTCATCTCAGAAGATTCTCAAAACACGGAGGACATGGGGAGATGGAGAGGAGAAGGGAGTTGAGGGAAATTGGGGGGGAGATGAACCATGAGAGACCATGGACTCTGAAAACTAACCTGAGGGTTTTGAAGGGGCGGGGGGTGGGAGGTTGGGGGAGCCTGATGGTGGGTATTGTGGAGGGCACGCATTGCATGGAGCACTGGGTGTGGTGTAAAACTATGAATTCTGTTACGCTGAAAAGAAATAAAAAAAAATAAAATTTAAAAAAAAACAACAAAAAAAGAAGATTCTCAAAACAAAACAAAACAAAAAAACAAAACCAGAACAAATAGGATGTATAGAGAAATACAGAAAGAGAGTTTTTATGAGGGATTGGCTCACATGATTATGGAAGTTTCACAATCTGTCATCCTTAATCCAGAGACCCAGGAAACTGGTGATGTAGTTTTAGCCCACACTCTAAGGTCTGAAAATCAGGGCAGTCAATGGTATAAATCCTAGTCTGAGTCTGAAGACCTGAGAACCAGGAGGCCTAAGGGCAGGAGAAAATCAGTGTTCCAGTTCAGGAGAGCAAATTTGTCCTTCCTCCACCATTTTGTTTTATTCAGACCAAGAGATTGGTTGATTCCCACCTGCATTGGTGAGGGCAGTCTTCTTTACTCAGTCTACCAATTCTAATGCTAATCTCTTTCAAAAACACCCCCATAGACACAACAAGAAAAATGTTTTACCAGTTAATCCAGGCATTCCTGAGCCTACTCAAGTTGACACATAAATTTAACCATTACACAGACTATTTTCTTAATCATGGCAAAATTTACAGAATGTAAAATTTATCATTTTAACCATTTTTGAGTTTACATTTCATTGGCATTAAGTATATTCATGATGTTGTTCAACTACCACACTATACAATAGGTGAATAGTTAATAATGTTATTATACATTTTAGATATCAATAATCTTTGAAAACCCTTTGTTTTTTTTTTTATTTATTCTGTCTCTACTTACAAAATTTATTTAACATAGGAGATGTTTTCAGATATATTTTAAGAAAAAGCAATACAAGATTTATTTTGAATGTTGGAACCTAGGATATTTCACATCTTCATATTTTCTGTAATCATGGGTCAGCCATTGCCATCTCTGGGTTTATGCTTCCTCATTTGTAAATTGAGAATATTAAACTTCATAATCCATACAATTCTATTTATGTACAAGCAGGATATGTGATTTGTGCATTTACAACAGTTTCCAAGCGTAGGAAGACCCTGTGACTGAATTGATACTATCTTGAAATTGTTAATCATTTTGAAAAGGGGTACTGCATTTTTATATTATACTGGGCCCTACAAATTGTGTAGTGAGTTTTTTTTTTTTTTAAATAGGGATGAATTATAAAATTGAGCTGGGTGACATCCTTAAACATGTCTTCCCTATTCTTTTTATCTAATAGAGAAGTAAATTTTCTAAAAGAAGTACAAATAAATAAAAATCAGAAAAATATCAGCTCCCACACCCCCACTTCTATATATGCAGCACTGTATTTAGGACTGAAATTATATTGATTTGATTGGGTACTAAGAAGAGTGAAGTATTTTGATTTAGCAACCCAAGAGCTTTCTAAATGTTCTTTTCAGGCAATATCTTTAAACAGCAATACAGTTATGACAGGTTGGATTACAGTTTTAGCACTTTTCTAGGCGTTTTTACATTTTACATGCCTTCTGCCTTTCAGAAATATCTGTGCCAGACATCTCAGATATGAAATAAATGGATTTTTATTGTGTATTCTGGAGTGTGTGATGTCACCCAAGCATTGACAGGAAATCTATTTTCTCCTAGCAGGAAAACTTGAGTAGTCAACATTTAATTCTCTCTAGACATAAAATTTAAAAATAATCAGGGGATATATATTCATTGACAATATAAGAGCAAATACATATTCTATATTTTGTAAGTTAAATTGAAAGAAAACTTGTATTACTTTATATCTCAAAATTTGGTAATTAAAGGAACAATACTAAACTAATGTGCTAATGAGTAAATAATAGCTTTTGCATGCCTTAGTGAACAGGGAATTATCATGAGTTTCTGCTTGTGATATGAAAGCTGCAGATGGTTAATTACTATTAATACAGAAGGACTTGATATAATAAACCTATTATTTTAAATTTCACAAAGTTCTCTCCACATTGCTATAGTTGCGTTTTTAAGTTAGTTCTGAAAACATTCATAAATCTGTTACTGCCAAATTATCTTTTTCTTCTGATATTTCCACCATTTTGAGCATCCTCTACCTTCCTTCTCTTTCAAGATTACCAGAAATATAGAATGATTTGATAATTTTACCACAACTCAAACTACATTCTCCTCCTTAGAAGACAATGACCTCTTTAATGTTTATAGTCTTCCCCAACCATAATTTTCCTTATGACAAGATTACTCTTTCATTATTCCTATAAGAGTTTAATAGGTACTGACCAAAGAATTTGGTGTTTGTGGATGTAAAATTCCCTAATAAATGCAGGGACACTGATTTTATAATATCCAAGACGAAGTGCTGTCAAAATTTTGAAACTCGAAACAAAGCAGCTATAAAATAGTAAATTATTTCAATGAAGTGAGAACTCTCTTCCTCATATATAAAATCATGGCAAGTATATATTTCTGTTAGAGAAATTGTATTGACATTATTATTAAAGCCAACAAGGTTTACTGGAGTAAATTTCAGGCACAGAACTCTGTAAGACAGTGCATATAATTTTTTGAGTTCTCATTATCCCACAGAAAAGCTTGTGTAGGTTCATCAGAGAAAGACAGTACATAAGAGAGACAGTAGAGGGGGTCCATTTCTATGTTTCTGTGCATAATAATCATGAGGGAGCTAGAAAAAGGTAGGGATCACCTCCTTGACTATATAACAATAAGAGCTTCTTGAGGGAGGATATATCTTTGTTAGAAAAGTGGCACATCTGGAGAACTGTATGTTTTTCTATTGTGCTACTTAAAATCTGCTGAACTTTATATTCAGCAAAGTATATAAAGGAAAAAGGGAATGAGTTTCCTAGGCCACTTGGATTTGTACCTACATTTATGGTATTTTATGCACTTATAATCTTTAAAAGAATTTGGCCTATTAGAGTGACAGTCTTCTAATTACTATTAAATAATTGATTTAGTTGTTTGATTTAGAGATATAATCTTATTAAGCATATATTCAGTGTTAAACTCTGAGAGAACTTTGGATTAATCATATTCATAAGTTTACTTTATTAGATTTATAAACCATTTAAATACACAGGAAGGTTTTGTTTTAATCAGACAATTGAAGTAATTTAGAAGGAAATTAAAAATATGACATGTATAAATGCAATTTAAAGTTTACAATTAACTTCCTTTGAAATTGAACATATGTTGTTCAAAGACTTCTAAATTTATAATTGATTTATAAAATGTATTTAAAACTTAAATAAATTAAAATAATAACATGAATAAATTAAATATTAATTCTTAAAAATAAAATATTTGTCCTTAGTAGATTTTTATGAATATAAAATAACCCTCAGGGCCAACAACCAATCAAAGAGGAAAAAAGAAAATAAAGAGAAAATATAAGTAGTAGAATGACACCCTAAGGAAATAATAAATGAAATCATCATAAAGAAGAGCAAGATGCTATGAGAAAGGAAAAAAAACATAATGAATAGAACAAAAAAATCTTTTGTGAATTTAAATATGATACTTTTTTTTTTACAAAGAGTTGAAATATAAATATAAATATATTTGTATAAATATATAAGCAGGCCAGTTAGACGAAAAACATGAGGAAAGCAGAAGAAAATCAAGCAGTAATGAACATACAAAAATTATACCCTTAAGACTTCTACTTTTGGTAGATCTGTTGGTTCAGCACAAGCAGGAAGTGAAGGCTAAGGTTGATTTATAAATGGTCTGACTAAGCAGTGAAAGATATTCCAATACAGAACCTATCTGCAAAACCTAGAAGAGATTTTTTTTTTAAAGATTTTATTTATTTGACAGAGAGAAAGAGATCACAAGTAGGCAGAGAGCAGGCAGAGGGAGAGGAAGGGAAGCAGGCTCCCTGCTGAGCAGAGAGCCCAATGCGGGGCTCAATCCCAGGACCCTGAGATCATTACCTGAGCCGAAGGCAGAGGCTTAACCCACTGAGCCACCCAGGCGCCCCTAGAAGAGATTTTTTTTTTAAATTTTTTTTAAAGTAAATTTTGATTCCTAGCATTCAAGAGAATCTCTTTCCAAAACACGAGCTGACCACAAGCTAAAGGAACAGAAAGTTGAATGTCAAAACATTACAATGAATACAGACTACAAAATCACAACAAGCAACACAAAAGGACACTAAGGAGAAAGAAGAACCTGATTTCCAGAGTTAGAATATTATAATATTAAAAATGCTGTTTTCAACAAAAACTTGTAAAGTATGCATATTCTAATAAGAAAGTGTGGCCAATTTATAGGAGAGATTAATTAATAAAAACTGTTGCTGAGGAAGCACAGACAGTGGGTTTACCAGACAAAGACTGCATAAAGTATTTTAAGAATGCTCTAAGAGTTAAAGGAAATCATGGATAAAGAGCTAAACAAAATCAGAAGAATGACATCTCAAAAAAATATATTAACCAAGAGATAGAAATTATAAAAAAGAACCAAACAGAAATTCTGGAGCTAAAAAGTACAATAATGGAAATGAGATATTCATGACAGGTTTTTAAATAGCACATTTGAGTAAACAGAAGAAAAAATGAACAAACTTGATTACAAATTTAAATCATCTTCTCTGAAGAGAAAAAAGAGAATGAAGAAAAATGAACAGAGTCTAAGAGACTATGGAATACTATCAAGTATAGCAACATATGAGTATATGGAGTCCCAGAGGAGACTGGGAACAGGGGAAAAGATGTTTGAGCAAATAATAGTCAAAAACTTTCCATATGTGATAAAAGACATGAATGTATATATCTAAGAGAACCAACAAGCTCTAAAAAGGATGAACACAAAGAGAATCCCAGGAAAGCGTATTATAATTATGTAAGTGGGAAGTTGTCTTACTCAAGAAAGTATGCCATATTTTGTTATTTGATTCTGAGTGATTTTAAGTTTCATCCTTTCCTCTTCCCCTCAGCCACACAAATGATCAGACTAATAAGAAAGTCTGAGTTTCCTTCTTTTGGTGCTAGATGGAGATTGAAATCTTTGAAACATCTGCCTAAGTATAGGAACCCTTAGCCCGGCCCCAAGAACTAATCACGGTAAAAACCCCAGACAAGTCCCCTTTCCTCACCTTCTGAAGCCATTTTTGGATCTCCTCGAGAACTCTGACTTGCTGTCCCCAGAAAGCTTCATTTGGTAAGTAATAAACATTTTCACCTACTCTTCATGTGGATATGACATCATTAGTCTTGACATTAGAACCCTATTTTTGGGTTGGGATCTGTACAGCTCCTTATGGGTAGACACAAGCATTAGCACCATGTATATATCTCTTAGATATATACATTCATGTCTTTTATCACATATGGAAAGTTTTTGACTATTATTTGCTCAAACATCTTTTCCCCTGTTCCCAGTCTCCTCTGGGACTCCATATACTCATAAGATGTCTATCACCACCAGGGTTCTTTGTTCTTTTGCTTTGGTTTGCTTACTGGCTTTGCTGCCTGGTGGTATGCATACATTTTGATCTACAGTCTGCCTGCCAGCTTGCTCTTTGAGCTATGCAGGTCTGTGCTACATTTGCTGGGTTCTGTTATGGCTCTGTGTTATGAATTACATGTTTGTGACCCACAAAGTCCACATGTTGAAACTCTAATCTCCAGTGTGATTGTATTTGGAGGTATGACCTTGGGAGGTAATCAGGATTGGACTAGGTCACAAGGGTGGGGCCCTTGTGATGAAATTAATACTCTTCTAAAAAGAGAAAGAGGCAGAAGATCTTGCTATGCATGCATGCATGAATGAAGGACATGGAAGACATAACCTGGTAGAAGTGTCACAAAGCTCAACGATGCTGGCATTCTGATCCCAGACTTCAATGTTCCAAACTGTGAGAAATGTTTGCTTTTTAAGCTACCCAGTTTATAGTATTCTCCTATAGCTGATCAAACTGACTCAGGCACTCTATTATAGATTTAACCAAACTAAGTCAGTTCAATTACTAGTTGACATTTAAGGACAGAGGTATAAGATTGGGACACACATAAAAGTAGCTCTGTATTATGTGTCTCAACCTCTACTTAGATGTGTGTCTTAAGATTGTATCATGTGTCTTTATTCCATTGTTAGCTGTGACTGACATTAGGATCAGGGGATAGACCTAATCTGTGACCAACTACTTATGTGTCTCAACCAAGTATTGGCCTCATGCTGTAAAGCACTCATGAGAAAGACTACATCCTGTGCTACATACAGGCACATTGGGTGATTACTCATATGGAGGAAGAGCAGACACAACTTGAACATTGGTTACTGTTCGAAGATTTGAATTGTTGAGGTCTATGATCCTAAAGGTAGATGGCTTATTAGGATCCTATAGATTGCCTTTGTTATTGCTGCTGCTGCCCATTCTCTATCTCAACAAAAGATCTGAATCCCAAAGGTTATGGGGAAAAACAAGCATAACACCTCTGTGGTAACAGAAAGGGAGTTAATTCAAACCTTACTTTGTCCCCAGGTCTTAAAACCCTATGAAGAAACCCTCAACATGGGGGACTCTCCTAACCCTGACAATACTGGTTTGTAGTCCTCTGGAAGTAACCTATCAACAGGCTAGAGAGGACCTTCTCCACTACAAAATGGATCTAGTAATGACCAAAAAATTTGGGGGGGTGGAAAGAGAAATAAACCTAGATACTAGGGGAGGAAACAAACAACTGAAAGTGAAGTCTACAATTTGATCCAATCAAAATCCAAAATTTACTAAAATAATTTATATTGCAAAAAGATAGGATGCTGATTGGCTTTTGCACTCTATGACATGACAACATGGATTATGATCACCTGCTAAATGCACCAACTGGCAAATCTCATGGCCTTAATTGAAAGTGAGGTTACATTATATTATATCCAGAAGTTTCACTAAATTTCAATAGGGTACACCCGTATGCCTTTAGAGGAATTACAGGATGGACAATGAGGGACAAAAATGTGTACCTCATGTTAACCATCAAACTATTACCTGGCCTAAATTTTCCATGGTCATAGTATCCTATAGTAGACGCAGACACTCTGACCCAATAAGTAATAAAATTAAGCAGGATCTTTGTGGCTTAAAAATTGGTTTGACAAAATGGGACCCCATAAGTATGTCCTCTCTCTCCTAGTTAAAATAATTAATATGACAAGTGTAAACTCTTTGAGAAAGCATGATTATCCTCACAGCTTCTCCATTCAATAGTCCAATTTGGCCTGTTCTTAAACCTACAAAAAAAAAAAAGAAAGAAAGAAAAAAGATTACCATTTCATAATAGATTACCACAAGCTTGATACTGTGGGCCGTATTATGTCCTGCTACCCAATGTTTTTGAAATTTGAAATTACTGATTCCATCCAATTTTACCAATTATCAGCAATTGGTAAATGTCTTGCTACTACAGATTTGGCTAATATATTGTGTTCAGTGCCTTTTTCAACAACTTTCAACTATAATTTGCCCTCTTTTTTCCCCCAGCTTTACTGAGATTTAATTGACTTACAACATTATGAAGTTCAAGGTGTACAACATGATGATTTAACAGAAGTATCTTGCAAAATGCCTTAACTTCCATAGAGACATAAATACACCTTTGCAGGAGAGATGTTAAATGCGTGCGAATTTCTCCAAAAGCACAGGTAAAACATTACCTTGATAAGATCCTTTTCTGAGGAGTTTCATTTCACACATTCCTTCAGAACATGCATATACTAAAAAGCTCACAAAAAAGGAGATGAGCCACTGACTCACATATTGTGTAAGCCCCTGCTGTATTAGTTAAGTTCCTGAAAATTATTTGATAAACTGAAGGCCTCTTATCTCTGACACCATAAAGACACAGCTGTCGACTCTCTCAACACCCACAATATCTTTTAGGCCTTTTTGGGATCTGGAGGCCATATATCCCACAATTGTGTTTTACTTAAATCATCTGTACTGTTCCTGACAAATGAACCCACCTTTCAAAGGGACTGTCCAGCAAAAGGCTCTAGAATCTGTCCAAATTGAAATACAACAGGCACTCCTGATAGTGCTTGAAGGAGTCCTAGCTAATCATTCCTTTTAGAGGCTTTAGCATCAGCCTCTCATGCCTCCTATAATCTACTATTGAGGTAATAATTTGCCCATAGTTTTCTGATGCAAGAAACTGTCCATCTTTTGTCTCATGCTATATGCCGTTAGAGTGGCAATCATTGTCCATATACTGGACTCTCCTGGAAATAGAAACTTTCATAGACCCTCAGCCTGTGACTGTCCATACATAGCTGCCTATTACATGTTAGATCATGGAAGCAGCTCACTATAAGCTCAGCATGGCCTCCAAGACCTCCTCACTATGTGATGGGAGACAAATCTGAGCCCTCTACCATATCCTACCTGCAGGAAGGGAGGAGCTTCCCTGTATTCGGTCTTTTGTCAATTGCTCTAGTGCTGGAGGATTCCTTGTCCAGCCAGATGACTTATTGCAATTTATTAAATGAATAACAAGGGGAGATCATGCACTTATGGATGGTGCAACATCATTGCGTGAGATAGAAGTCAGTAGAGAGTCACTGCTTTTCATTCCTTGCATGTCCCTGATAAAGGATTGGACTCTAGACCAGCATAGATTATCACATTTTAGGCAGTCATCTTAGCAGTGAATGCCCTGGACAGTAATAGACTGCATATGCATATTTTTATGTATGTGGCACTTTGCAAATAGTCTGGGTGTGGGTCCAGCCAAATGCAGCAAAACAAATCCTTGTCTAAGGTTTCCCCCTTTGTGGTAAAGATTCTGGGAATCTCTTGGTTTGCAGATACTCCCAAGTATAAATCAAGGTTACACATGTATCTATACATACTAAAGCCATAATACAAGCTCTCAGAAAAACACTCTGTCTTTTTTGGAGTTTCATACGTTACTGATCATAACCAAGACACTCATTTCACTTCTCAGTGAAATACATAATGCTTTGGGTCTTGAACAAAGCATTCAATGGAACTTTACCTACTTTCAGGCTTCAGGCTTCATAGAACATCATAATGACTTAAACAAGTTCAAATTCAATTAAATGGAACATGGCATATTTAGTAATCAGGAAATATCAGGAGTAAATTATAATAAAGAATCTGACTCCATAATTTAATGTGTAACTGCTGAGAACTTCCCACTTCCCTCTTCCAGTTCTGCCCCATTATCTAGGCAAGATGATAAGAAAGCACTCACGCTTGGCCTCAGCAGGAGATTAAAGCCAAATAAGCCCCTGCCCACATGGGGAAACACTTAACCTGGCCTCACTCCCTAGCTTATAAAAACCCTAACCAAGTCTCATTTTCCATTTTTTTTTTTTACTTAAATATTTTTTATTATGTTCAGTTAGCCAGTATATAGTACATCATTAGTTTTTGATGTAGTGTTCAACAATTCATTAGTTGTGTATAACACCCAGTATCCATCACAACTTGTACCTTCCTTAATACCTGTCACCAAGCTACCCCATCCTCCCACCCACTTCCTTTCTATAACCTTCAGTTTGTTTCCTGGAGTCCAGAGTCTCTTCTCAGAAAGAATCATTTATAAGTACTAAACCTTTTCATTATACCCTTGCTCTGTGTATGATATCATGAGTAGCACACGCAAACCAAATTTGGGGTGTGGGTCTATTCTGCTTCTGTAGTATTGCTCAAATGTCTACCAGCTATAAAGTTGGAGTATTTGTCTATTGTTTTAGCACGCAGATGGAAAATTTGAAAAACGAAATAATAGACCTATACCTATATGAATGTACAATACCTCAGAGTGATCATGGTGCAGATCAACATGGACGGGACAGTTTTCAATAAATTTTCAATAAATAGGGTAAATGTACAGAAAAAAATAAAACCTGTCACAAACTTCCTATTATAAAAAAAGATAATTTCCAAGTAGATTAAAAACTTGTGAATGGAAAAACAGGAAAGCATTTAGAGTACAATATGATTCAATAAACATGAGATGACACCCAACTCATTTGTTATCAGGTGAATGCAAATTAAAACATAACAAGATAGCATTACATACCCGACTGGCAAAAATTTAAGAATGTGAGAAAATCAAGTGTTGGTAAGATTGTGGAACACTGAGTACTCAAAACTCTTGATTTTACCACATCATCAAAAAACATTTGCTGAAAAAATTAAAGGTTCACATACCCTGTGACCCACCAATTCCATTCCAGCAAAGCTCTATGTACATACAAGTAGATATATAAAAAGATTATGTATAAAATATTATATTTTAGGGGCACCTGAGTGGCTCAGTGGGTTAAGCCTCTGCCTTCGGCTCAGGTCATGATCCCAGAGTCCTGGGATCGAGCCCCGCATCGGGTTCTCTGCTCCGCAGGGAGCCTGCTTCCTCCTCTCTCTCTGCCTGCCTCTCTGCCTACTTGTGATTTCTGTCTGTCAAATAAATAAATAAAATCTTAAAAAAAATGTTTAAAGTGAGGAATGACTTTGAAAATGAGAAAAAATATATATATTTCAAGTGAAAATATAGATTGTATTTAAATCAGGAAAACAAAATGTAAAAAGATGTTTCAAATTTTAATTTCCATGTATAGAGAGATGTCCATCATAGGAATTCTATTGATTGTTTCTATCCATTAACTATAATAACCTAACCAAAGCTAAATCATGTGGTGTATAGTCTTGTTAACTCTAGATAAGACCTCGTATGATGAAAAAGAATATTCCAAATAACACCAAATCACAGTTAAAATTAACTAAGATCCCATGAGCTCATTGACCATAGCTAGGGCAAAGACAATTCAAGGATGAAGTCATTTTTTAGCAGAGTCCACTAATTCTGTAAAAGATAATGACTTCATACTTCATGCAGGGAAAAAAGTAATCTTTGAATAGATTGATAAGCAGAAGATCAAGCAAATATTCATCACAGTATTTTCATAATATTTTGTTTCCTATCAGAACCAGAAAACTCATTTTATTACTTGTTTCTTTCCGTTGACTAATCAAGATACAAATGCAAATTTGATTTTGTGATTTGAAAAATAAAATTTGTATTTAGTCACATTTAAAATAGAGCCTCGAGCCCTACAAATACAAATTGGGCTCCAAGTCTGATTATAAACTTCACTAAAATTATATAGATTATGGTATGCTTTGGCCTTCACAACTGTTTTCAGGTACTCTGACGTATTTGTCCTTAACATTTGTATTCTCTAATAGGATACCCTACCGTGATTTTGTTGACAGGGTAAATCAACATTTTTTTCCCCTTTGAATGGTTGAGAAATTTAAGACTTATTATACAGGATTGGTCCATATCTATTTTTCAGGAGTCCTGATTAAAGGAAACACCCTTGCATTTGATTGAAAATATAAATATATATAAGAACCATGTCCTTTGTGGATAAAGTAGAGGACATTTTATGGTGGAATGGATGCAAAACTCTGACAAGCCCTGCTGTGGCACCCCATGCCTATGATGGGCTGTTAATCAATGCCATTTATCCAGTTGATAGGAATCATACATGAGAAATCTAGGATTAAATTATAAAAAACTCAACATCAATCTAGGCCAATCCCTTTTATAAGCAGATATCTTTAGTTTCTTCTTTCTTTATTTTAATGCCAATATTTCAAAGTGGCAAAGTTTAATTGAAGTTATATGATAACTTTTAAGTGTATTTAGGTAGCTAAATAACATAGACCTGAATTTTCATGCAGAAGTTGAAGGAGTGTATATTTTAAATAAAACAGTCAAATCAATGGTACAACAAGCTTGCAGTATAAATCATCCATTATCTTGTCTTTTTCTTCTCCCATAAGGCTCCCTATCAACTCTAATTCTTTACTAAAGCCCATACTTGAAAACTAAATACTATCTTGGGCACTAAAAGCCAGTAAGTGGGAAAAATGTGTTGAAAGAGTGACAAGGTGATTGGCTACCTCAGGTCCAAATTTTTGTCCATTAGAACCCTATTTCACCCCGTCTAGACCCTGCAATCTTGTTTCTAAAATAAACCTAAATATAGTCTCTATATTTGCAGAATCTTGAAATTTGTGTTACAAGATCTCCTGGCTCTGGCAGCTTGCAATTTACCCAGCAATATAAAATGTTGGAAATCTATTTCCTAACATGTAGTTGTAATGAAATATAAAAAGTCATTATATAACAAGGGGAACACATTCTAGCCATTCTATGAAAAACAAACAGTAAAGACTGTAAAACCTCGATGAATAAACTTCCTTAATGCTGCAAATCACAAGTATGTCTGTTTTACCTTGTACTTACCTTTTCCTTTGATGGACTCTTGGTTTACATATAAAGTCTGATCTCAGGTTTCAATCTATTCTGCATTCATACTATTATTTTGATAAAGTTTAGATTTCATCAAATTATAAAATTTTGATTTGAATTTCTGAACCAGAAAGATATGTTTCATGTTTTGATTAATTTTATTCCCCTCTTCCTCCCACCCATACGCTTCATTGTCTATTGCCATATTTTGCTTTTCACTCAGAGTTTTAAAAATCCCATTATTTTGGTGCAGCTAACATCTGGTTCTGTCAGCATCAGAAATGGACCCCAAAATGTAGTAGCTAGAAAAAAATATGTGTATATAGGAGCATTCTCTTTCTTTTGTAAAGGTTAAGTTCTGATCCTTCCCAAAGCTAAATAACCTTTCTGTTAGTCTCTTTTTAATAAATTTATTTTATTGATGAGATTTGAATGTCTTTGGGTTCCTGTAACCCTTAAAAATTGATAGAGGGGTGGGACGCCTGGGTGGCTCAGTTGGTTAAGCGGCTGCCTTCGGCTCAGGTCATGATCCCAGCGTCCTGGGATCGAGTCCCACATCGGGCTCCTTGCTCAGCGGGGAGCCTGCTTCTCCCTCTGCCTCTGCCTGCCTCTCTGTCTGCCTGTGCTCGCCCGCTCTCTCTCTCTGACAAATAAATAATAAAATCTTTAAAAAAAAAAAAAAAAAAAAAATTGATAGAGGGTACATTTATTAACATTTACTTAATGTTATTAACATTTAAAACATATAGGGTTATATAAAAATCTATCCATATCTGCTAATTTTATATTTAATGCCTGTTAAATTATTCACAACTAGTATATCCATCAATAATGTCAGACTTCAAATTCTATGACACCTGTGATAGTAGAAATAGAAGACTATTAGGCAATTTCTTGCTATAATGGCCCATCCATGACATTTCACTTACAAATCTAAAGTATTGAATGAAAAATAGTCCTTTCAGGCTTTTCAGAGTAGTGTTAAAATATATAAAAAATGAAAGTGCTTTATAAAATAAGTCTTTAATTCTGCAAAATCAGCCCAGACTCAAAAATTAAACTTCAGAAGTTCTGTAGCAGTCAGGGATCATTTCAGGCTTCAGAAAATACTGCTATAATTTTAAACAGAAATTCATTTAATATTAAAAATTGAATTATAAAATAAATGAAGGAGTCGAATGAAGCTTTAGGTTGGTCCTCCAAGGACACTCAGATATATATATATATATATATATATGTATATATATGCTATAGCTGCTGGGTAAAGTGAAATCTGAGGGCAATCCTGGAACTGCTCAGTTTAAAACCCCACTACAGCTGCAGTCCAGGTACTGAAAACTACCGCCACCACTCCTCATTTCCCAGGTAGCCAGCAGCCTTCACCTGGAGGCTGAATCCTGTCACAGCCTGGCTTTGGTGTCTTTGATACCCGTGAGGCTTAAGAGTGGAACACTACACCAGAAATGAACATGTCGTGAACTATTTTAGTAGCAGCAATTGACAAAGTGGCAGGAAGCAAGCTCCTGACTTATTTTCACCTTCAAAATATTGTGTTCAGCTATCTAATTGGTGGGAACTAGAGTCCAGAAGCCTATTTAAAGAGGGTCTCAGAAGTACAGTTCTCAACTTTTTAATGTTGGAAATACATAAGTTCAAACTGGAAGCAAGCTGGAGTGAGAACTTGCTAAAGGACCCAAATGTATAACTGATTTTCAGAGAAGGCAAATGGCAGCTTCTCACAGGCTCTTGCTGTTGAACTAATTGATACAGATTGTTTACAACTGCACCTTACAATTAACCATGATTCATACAAGGAACTCCTGGTTAGGAAGCATGCCAATAGATTTAAAAAGCTTTCCATGTGAGATAAACATTGTGAGGACAAAACAAAGATGTGAGCTTCAAGCATACTTGGTTAGCCAGCCATTTTAAACAGAACTGTTTTGTTTGTTTGTTTTTTGTTTTTTTTTTTTGTGTGTTACTAAAACTGTTTTATACCTAGAATGGGAAAAAAAGGAAATTATATTGATTAAATGCCAGTTATGTATTAAGAACTGTAGCAGATACTTTTACCCAAGACATTTCTAGCACAGTGAGAAACAAGGCAAATTTCTCAATAAGCAAAAGAAAAAAAATTGCATATATTGTATGTCAGCTATTGAAGTAGTAATGTAAGCATTTCATATGTAGTTTTAAAAAGTATTCTAATTAGATGTGGATTAGGGGGATGATTAAAGATTTAATATTTAAGACCCTCCCACCCCTTTACCCATCTGGAGATTAGAACCAACCTAACAGAAGTAGGAGTTAGGCATCTAGAGATCAAATGTATGTATATTACCAAAACTGCTTTTGGTGAACATGATTCAGGTTTTGTTTTTTCTTTTCTTTTTCCTTTTGAGCACCGTGGGAAGCCCAGGGGCCAGGCTGGGGCGTGGTTGGGCTAGTGGAACGTGGCGTTTCCTAGGAAGACAGGCAAGGCACAGGTGAAGCCCCCAAGAGTGAGCTCTGTGGCCTCAGGTGTGTGGGAGAAATGCAGGTCCTAAAGGAGGGGCAGGGAGAGGATGGACGGGGATGGTTAGGGGATGGAGGAATCAGGCTTTCGGTGCTGCATCTGAGATCTCCCCTCCCAGTGGATCGCAGGAGATCTATATAAGGCTCGTAGGTGGCGTCCTGAGGTAAGAATCATTTGGATGTCCCAGGTGTGGAAGGAAGGTCCGTATTGCAGACTTTTCCGTAAGGACTCTGGCTCACACGACGGATGGTGTAAACCCCAGTGCTCCTTGGATGATTCGCATACCCCACTCCTATCAGACTGACAGTGCAGGGCGCCTGGCCAGGTGCGGGGCAGTGGGTTCTGGCCCCCAAACTACTCATGCCTGAGACCATGAATCACGGTCATCAAATGGGTTTACCGGTGCTTCCCGTTCCACAAATTTAGACCTTCGGACAGCCATCCAAACGGAAAGATTGAGTGTGGTGGTTTATTTGTACAGTGGAGGAAACGAGTACTCAGAACATCAAAAACCCAGATCTCACTAATCAGTCAGAGGGCAGCAGAGAAATGAAACGAAGGTAAGTTTGAGTGGCTAAATTAAGTAGGGTGTGTGCTGTGAGTCACAGTTTACCCATAAGTGTATTAACTATGTAGGAAAAGAAGGTTATAATGTGTTGGAAATATTAGCCAGTAAGACAAAATAGTATGTGAGGAAGTTTTATGTAGAATCTAAAAAACAAAGCGAATGAATAACAAATAAGCAAACAAAATAACAAAAGGCAGAATTGAACCAGTAAACACAGGAAACAAAGTGGGGGTTGCCACAGGGTGGAGAGGTGGGGGATGGACCAGAGGAGTGAAAGGGAGTGGAAGGTTTAGGCTTCCGGTTCAGGAATGAATAATTCACAGGAAAAAAAGATACAGCATAGGGAATACTCAACAGTATTGCAATAATGTTGTGTGGTGACAGAGGGTCACTACACCTGTATACCTGCATAATGTATAGAGAAGTTGAATCTCTATGTTGCATACCTGAAAGTAATAAAACATTGAGGTTCAACTATACTCAAGTAAAAAAAAAAATTTAAAGATAATATAAATGAATTTTAAATTGTATAGTTTAAACCATGAAGTACGTGAAATTTCAAGAACAGGAAAAATCAATGAAAAATATAATACTGAATTATAATGGAGATAATTTAGTGACGTGGCTATGTTAGATGCTTTCTGTACCTTGTTGCTGCCATTAAAATTACAGTATTTTTAATTTTCATAATAATGCAGCAAGGAAGTATTTTCTATCAGTTTTCTTTTTTCAGATGAGGAAACAGTACCAGAAATTGTAAGCGAATTGGGAAATAATATAAAGTGATGATTAAGGTCTCGTGTGTAGAGTCAGATTGCATGGATTCACATCCCAGCTTTGTTATGTATTAATTGTGTCACATTAGGAAAATTAGTTCACCTGTTTAGGCTGCAATTTCCTCATTCCTATAAGGGGGATCATAATGACAGTATCTATCTCATTAGTTGGTTATGAGGATTAAATTATATAACCCTTAGCACAGTGTCTGGTGATTAGTAACCCCTCAACAAATACTGTTATTGTTATTATTACCATTATTATTAAAAGAACTCATGGAGCTAATGTGCTGAGGCATGGACTGAAGCTAAAGTTTGTATCTGCATTCACTATTTTTGCCTACTCTACTGTTATACAAAGCTGCTTCAGTGTATGATGCATGATAGGTGGTTGATAAGTATTTCTTGAACTGGTGGAATAAACTCAGGTGGTCACAGAAAACATCAGTTGAAGGACTCGTTCCATGGTAGCACCTTTCCCTACTTTGTGAACATACCTGAGTCTTGCTCTGATTTGCATTCGTCTCTTTCTGATTTGCATTCTCTGTCGCCAATAACCCCATGTCTGAGAGAGAGCAAAGTGGGCAGAGAGGAATGATGTCTGAGTCATAGCAAATGCATGGACCATTTTCTTCCATCATAAACTCTCTGTCAGTTTCTACAGACAAGTATCTATTATGAAACTTAGTTTTACCCAATTGTGCATTTTGTGCACTTTTGGGGACTTTTTCTTAAATATGAAGCTTTGTTAAGCATGCCTCTCTTTTATCCCTAAGTTTTGCCCCAAGGCAGGTTTAAATGGCAGCTGTCAGATTTACTTCCTTATAGACTGCGAGCTCTATTAATATGTCTCGCAGTCTCTTGCCATACTGCCACAGGCTTAGAGAAGTTTGAAGAAAAATGCCAACAAGATGCCTTCTGTTTAGACAGTGCTCCTTAGGCACCATTACTCTGTGACTTTGACCATATGTTTTGCCTCTAGCTATAGGTCCTTCTTTAAGACCCTGATGTCTCAGCTCACAATCAGTAGCTCTATTGTATTGAATAAAACCATAGATTTATATTTGGTTAAATTATTAATTACTGTGGTTGTCTAACACTATTACCTAGTGAAATTATTATTATTCATCTTTCAATCCACAAATATTTTTTGAATACCCAACATGTAGAAGATAGTTAGGCTTAGAGAAAGGCAAAGATTAAGACCCTATTTCTGATCCAACAAAATCACAGTGTAGTAGCAGGGGAGACTGAAAACGATGATTTGATAACTTATCATAAGTAGTATTCACAGGATTTTCTCAACTAGTATTTGGTGCTTGCTTTATTGTAAGAAAGGCATTTAATGTAGAAAAATATTGAATATTTTCAGTGAATACCAAGAAGCATAAAAAGAATGTTGCAAAAGATAACACCAAAAAACGAAGTTGGTGCCAAGTTGTAAAGGGCTGTTTTAAAGAGATTGCTATAGGAAAAGAGAGTCCCTAAGAGTTGTCCTGAAAAACTCAAGAGCAGGTTTATTTATTTTTTTAATTCAGCAGCAACATTTTTCCATCTCTTCATGCATTTACCATTCTATAAATATTAGATGAGCACCTACTAGGTTATGGGTGTATAATGGTGGATATAATAGACTTGGCTCTGCACTTGTAGAATTTATAATCTGATGGCAGAGAAGGGAAAAAAAGGAAGATGAAGCAGAAAAAAATTATCTCATCTGCAAGTTGAATATAATTTTTGACCCCTTGTCAGTCTAATCATCAAAAATTTAGAAGTAATGTTTTAATTTTGAGGCCTTGAAATATTGAGACTATTTCTTAGTGAAATTCATCCTGACAGAGGCTGAGAGGTAAGCCTAGGGAATGTATGAATGTTATCTTAAGGAACTGTTAGTTCTGGACATGGTATCAGATGGGGCAGGAGAATATTGACAGTTTAGTGCTCTGGGCAACTCTATAAGAGCCCTCTGTTTGCCTCAGGCTTGTTGATGAGGTGAACTTCAGCCTCCCCAATGGCTGGGTTAGTGTGAACCAAATTCATACTATATTTGGAGTTATGTACACTACTCGTATGCATCCTAAGTATTTTGGAATTTCATTTCTCAACCACACTGGGGTAGTTTATGCAGGCTCCTTAGCCAAGTACTTGTTTTCTAGTTCGGGATTTGCATCGAGTTGCCTGCTAAGATGGGAGCTGCACCGCGAACTTACCTCTAAGGCACTGGCCACTGGTTAATTCCTTACCAGCTAATTTAAAGGATTTAATTTTCTTTTTTTTTTTTTTTCCCCTAAATGACAAGTTTGGGTGTACGTTTGCTTCAACTTGAAGGAATTCTTTAGAACTGAAACTGTCTCAGCCTCTCCTCAACTCCACAGACTCTCATTCCGTCTCCTCAATCCATAGATCAGATCCTTTGGATATGAATTTTACCCCTGTTTATACTTATTTAGATATTTTAATGTGAACTCCTTACCTTGTCTTGAGGATATGCTATTTCTGCTTAGTGATCCTTGCATCAATGTCTCTAGATTCCCCTGGATTGCTAATTCGGTTTTTGTGGAGGAAACTGAGCGCTGAGGAAGCTAAGAATTTGTACTTGGGAAGACGGTAGGTCAGGCAATTTATTGATTTTTTTTTTTTTTTAATATCAACTTTTGAACCTTCTCAAAAATCTGGAGAAAATCATTAACATATGTTGAATACTATGAACATACTATTATATGACTGGCTTGGCTTGCCTTCCCTCTTTTAATTTACCTTAGATTCCTTTTTGAAAGGGGATAAACTAATGTAAAATTATAGGCATCTGAAGCAGCTTCTGGGGTCATTTCTTTTAACCTTACCTTTAATATAGTATATTACTGAGGCCATTTTATAAACATGGGTTTTTTTTGAACCAATGCAAAGTTTGGTGTTTGAATATCAAGTTTAGAAAGCTATTTTAAATCAGTGAACATGTGATGTTTTGACCACAATTCCTCTTTGAAATAACTGCACTTGGTTCATTACCAACGGATTTCAATTGACACTGTTTAAAAATTCAATTTTATATAAGAATATATATAATTCATGGAGATTTAATTTTGAAGCTGTTATTTTCTCTGCTCTAGTCTCAAGGTTAAAGCTATTGTTCCCAAGCAGTCTGATTCAATGAATACTGCTGTGTATAGTGTATGGTACGCAGTAGACCAATAAAAACAATCTGATTGATCTATCTCGTTATGGACTTGATGGCTTCCAAAGCACTAGCTATAAAATAAGCTAACTGGAAAATCAAAGCTTTAGTGACCTCAGAGGACTCTTCATCACGTAGTGCAGTTTAAATCATGTTACTTTAAATTTAGATATCACATGCACAACACATTTTATGTAACAAACCAGAGAAAACTTGTAAACAGCATTTTATTTTCCACCTTTCTAGGCTGGAACACTGCACTAGTGAATAGCTTTCCAAGTACCAATCTTCTTTAAATGTTGAAGCTTCAGTTTTGGCTGGATTTTCAGACTCTTGAGCCCTCTTTTCTAACACCTCTACTCTTCAAATGCTTCCCTACAAAAAAACCCCACTAGTTCTCTCTATAAAGCTATCTCCCTAGGCAGTTTATTCAAATGTAAAAATCATAAGTTTAGTTCCAAGATTCTAACTTGGCAAAGTGATTGACAGATTTTTTTTTTTCTATTTGTAACTGAATATGTATAGGCTGATAGAACAAAGAAAACAGTTCAGTGTGGTGAGATGGTTGTGGCTAGTTGGTTTCATTTCCCAAGAAAGGTAGTAATTATAGTAATAGCAGAAGATAGTTATTAAGTTCTTTGTAGAGTCTAGTATACAATTTTTTTATTATTTTTTTTTTATTTTTTAATAAACATATAATGTATTTTTATCCCCAGGGGTACATGTCTGTGAATCACCAGGTTTACACACTTCACAGCACTAACCATAGCACATACGCTCCCCAGTCTAGTATACAATTTTAATGTGTCCTTTTTCTCCTTCATAGCATTCTAACCTCTGTCCCTTCCTCTAGCATGCAATGTCCTGATGGTAGTCTCTTGATAACTATTACTCCTGCCTATATTAGGCAACAACTTGATAGCTTCCCTATCCTTAGGGATGGTTTCATCTTATTTTTCAGAATTCTTTTATTATGTACCACACATTTAAGAACCACCGTCTCTACTGTATAACCATGAAACTGAGTTGTAATGATACAGCAATGGATGGTGGTAGTATTTATACATTAATTTATTTTAAAAATGATAACATTATGAACCAATCATTACAGAAGTTACTGGGATATGGAAATGAAAGATGTACTGCTCTTAAGAAATTTTTAATGTTAAGGGGAATATAAATAAGCAAACATTGAAATGGCATAGAGGGGATTAGTGACAATAATAGAGGAAGGCACAGATCGATAATGCACTAATAGAGAACAACAGTAACTGGGAGATTTCCTGGAAGTAGGCAAAATAGACTTTGACAGTTTTAAGAGACAAAGAAGCTTTAATTGGGTAGCAAAGAAGAAGAGAGCTATTACAGCCAGAAGGACTTGGCATAGAAGATGAGAGAATGATGTCAGCAAGGGACCTAAAATATGTTTAATATAGCCTGAGAATGTGATATAAAGGAAATGTTGGAGAAATGAAGACTGGGAAGTTTTCAGAGAGTAGCTGTGCAGCCACTTGTATGTTGTACTAATAAATCTGAATCTAGTCAGCAACAACTTTGGAATCCGGTTAAGTTTAAATCCTAGTGCTGCTGCTTACTGGCTCTGTACTTTGGTCAGGTTACTCAAGCTCTCTGTGCATCAGTTACCTTATTTGTAAAGTGGGAGGACAAATAGACCCTGTCTCTTAACAGTTAATTTGAGAAGAAGATTAAAATATGTATAACTGTTAGATAAGGAACTGGTCTATAGCAATCACTCAATAAACTATCACACTAAAACCAACTAGAGACACATTGAAAAGAACTCTCTTAATCAGATATGTCCAAGCATGAATCCCTTTTAGTCATATCTGTTTTGTTTGTTTTTTACAATATACATCTGGCAGCAGTAAGCAAAATGGATTGTGTATGACAGAGCTGAAACTAGAAAAAGGGAAGCCACGCACTTGAGGTTTATCATTTGAGAGGTGTTGCAAAGATAGCAGGGTATTATCAGAGGAGGGAGATGAATTAAATAATAAAAGATTTTAATGAGGAAATTTTATGTTGTAATGTCATCAACTAAATGTATAGAATAACCAAGGCTACCGGCAATGATTCTGACTGGATGCTGGTATCATTCACTAAATTAGGGAATGCGGAAAGAAAAAAGCTGGTCTGAGATCACTGAGTCTATGCTGACGTATACTGACAGGTAGAGCTTGAGTTTGGAGCTCAAAAGAGAGCCTGGACAGTCATCAGTAAAATAAGTGTTAGATAAAACCACAGGGGGAGATTATCAAAGGAGTCTGTGTACTGATAGAAGAATGGAGAGTCTATGATGAAATACTTAGGAAGTGCTGACAACGAAGGGGAAATAAATAATACAGTAATCATACAACATTCTTCTTAAGGGGTGTGAAGAAAAGCAAGCACCACTTTCACCTTAGGATGTGAATCAGAAAGACCCATGAGCTTTGATCAAGACATTGCAATAGTTTTCTATTACAATTGGCACAAAATCCAAACTCCTTATGTGCTACTGTTTCCACCATGCTGCTCCTTGATCACTCTGCTTCAGCCACACCACTCTTCTTTCTCTTCTTCAAACACATCAAATGTGTTCAAAGTCCAGGCCATTTTCACTTACTGCTCCTCTTGCCATGAGTGCCTTCTACCACATTTTCTGACCTTTCTCAGCTCAAACAGAACTTACTCAGGCCTTCTCTGACCTACCTGCCTAAAATCATCCTTCATGCACATTCCCCTTGCTCATTCTCTGTCAAACAACCCAGTTGTGTTACCCTATTACCCAACAGTCTTGTTAATCTGTTAGTCCTTTGTCATCTGTTTTCCCGACGTTGAATGCAATCTTTGTGAGAACAAGAACCTACTCTATCTTGTTCATCCCTGGATCTCCTCACCCTAAAATGTATCTGGTGCATAAAAGAGGAAAAACCAGGAAAACATTATATTATGGCATTCAGAAGGAATAAATAAAAATAATAGTTTTTGTTGAATTTAGTAGAAGCCAAAAATGATACTGGTAGGAGTAGGTTCAATAGAATAGTAAAAGCAGAAGTCAAATATATAGGCTTGAAAAAAGAAAGGAAATTATTGAAAACAAATGGACTGTATCTTTTTGAGAACTTAGACAATACAGAAAGGAAGGAGGCAAATATTTAGAAAAGTAGCTTTTTAAAAGTAAACACAGAGATGCCTTGGTTGCTGAGTCAGGCGTCTGCCTTAGGCTCAATCATGATCCCAGGGTCCTGGGACCATGTGCGCCCCCCCCCCCCCCCAGCTCAGGCTTCCTGCTCAGGGGGAGTCTGCTTCTCTTTCTCTCTCTCTCTCCCCCTCTGCCCCTCCCCCGCCACCCCTTTTCTCTCTCTCAAATAAAATCTTAAAAAAACCAAAAAATAATTTTGAATGTTTAGGTAAAATGAGCCAGTAGAGCCTAAGTGACTTTGAGTCTTAGCTGCACATCAAAATCACCTGAAGGGCCTTTAAATATGATGATACCCAGGCTATACTTCCGACCAATTACATAGAAATCTTGGGAAGTGAAATCCAGCAATAAATATGTTTTTTAAGTTCTCCAAGTGACTCTAATCTAAAGCCAAGTTTGAGTACTACTGTAGGAGAATGGCATGTTAGGAATTCAAGAGAGAGAAGAGATAACTAATAAATGATAATGTTCATGAAGATTGGAGAAAATGAAATTCACATGACAGGAGGAGAAATTTGTCCTGAAAAGGAGGTTATAAGGACACAAATAGAGAGGACGTTCTAATTTGTTTTCAGTGGCCGGAGGGATTGAGATATTGAGGGATTTCTCATCTCCTTGCCTATGTTTTGCTATAAAGAAGCAGGTGAAGTTATAGACTGAGATTTAGAGTAAATGATGATGGAGACTGGTGAAGCTCCTACTAGCTATTGTGAGGGGTTAGATAATAATATGACCGCACAATGGTGAGATCCTAGTGAGATAATATTGACCCCTTCTTGGGGGCTAACACAAAATTGCTGCTACTTTTTCCTTTAATTTGCATTTAATTAAATAGATTCAAAATGATAAGAGGTCCAGAACCAGAGGGCTAGGAATTACGGAGGGTTAGGGATTATAGGAGTCACAGAGAAAAAGTGAATATGGAAAGGGATAAATTGGGGAATATGAGTAGTGTCAAAGATGTGAACATCTTCTGAATGTCTTTAATAAGAATAAATGGGTTTTCAGGTCTTGGGGCAGAAATTGTATTTTGGACCACAGGAGTTATTGTCAAGCAGCTATAAGTCTCCTTTCTCTTTAATAGATTGAAAGTGGGAAATCGATGAGTATTATTCTGTTTTGCATCTGTTGTGTTTAGGGCTTTGTTATGTTTAGAACATCGGAAGTATGCCACAGGGTTTTACCTGGCCTCACGCCTATATGACTTGTGATTTCATATTTTTGGTATCTAAGGTTTTTTAGCTCTTTCCTTTTATAATTGCGGCTGGCCCTGATACTGGTTCTTCAGCTTTTTGACTCCAGTATAACTTGTTTTCATCATGATTAAATGTATACAGTTCCTGATAGGTAAAGCTGTATGGGTAGGCCGTTTTAGGAAAACTACCATGCAACTAGCTCTAATTACAATCCAGTTGAACAAAACATATTGTCTTTAATCTACTTTTTCTTTCTTTTTTTTTTAAATAAGCTTGTCACAAGTAGACAAATATTTATTTTATTTCTGCTAAGGTCTGGGTCATAGTCTGAGACTCCTAATGGATAAAGATTCAAGTATGAGTACAACCATCACATTAGAGTTTTTAAACATTTCTTCATTATTTTTTATTGTGATTGTCTTGCAAAAATATTACAGTTTCATTGTGGCAAGATAGAATTGTTTTATGGTAAACACAAAACCACTTTTTGCCAGTTTTTTGTTGTTGTTTTAAATAAGCAATTCATAAATAGGAACACTCAGTCACACTCGTAACTATTTAAATAAGGGGAAATAATTTTATTAAGGTAGATATTAGACAAACCTTCTTAAATTAAGTATCCAAGAATGTGATGAAAAATTACTGTGGCAGTGAAGCCAAGGTGTTACTACTGGAGATAGTTACAGTGCTTCTATAACTGCTTTGACTTGAGATGGGAAAGGTGAAAAACAAGTTAGTCTCCATAGTATAAAGGATGTAGAAAGGGAGAAAGACATGAGCAGCTGAGATAATTGCTGTCCAATATTAAGGCTGTACAACTAAAGTAACTGTTTGTCCCAAGGCAGGGTTCAGAGAACATAGCAAGTATAGGCATGATCCAAGGAGGAAGTCCAGTGTGATGACCAAAGTCCATTAGGGAAGAGTTATGGTCAGGAAAACAATTCAGAATCAGTAGGCAAGTGGTAAGCCAAGGGAGCTCTGGTGACTTTGCCACAGTTGTCTCCGCATTCCACCATCAGGGCACAGGCAACAATAGTTTTAAAGCAAGAAAGGGCTGGATATTATTGGAGATACCAAGGCCCTAGAGGTATTTTTGCCTTTAGAGCCTTGAGCACTGATCATTTCCAGCTCGGTATCATGATGTGCCCAACTGATCTCAAGCTAGTCTCAGGAAACTTGAGATGGTAAGGTAATTATAAGAGTTGTATCTTTTATGTTAATTCTGTCAGGACCGATAGTGGCCTTAAGTGTCATATGGAGGCAAAATAAATTCAAACTACCAACTGTTGAACTGAGTTCTGAATTTTAGAGAATACAGAAACCAATTAATCTTTCAAAAGAAATCTTTTCTGAATAGGTGTCAAAAACTTGCTACCTGCAAAAAAAAAAAAAAAAAATCCAAGTTATAGATGCCTGATTCTACCTGCTTTTGTAGGTGAGTGCCATTCATCATTGCTGCTTGGTGTTGGGTTTTGTCAGCACATTATTAATAAACTGAAGTAGTTAGGAACCACATAAGTTTGACTGCTGTTTGGGAGTTTGTACTGCAGAATTGTTCAAGGCAGGATTCAAAGATCCACCCGCCTCTAATCCTGTCTAATCTTTCTCTCCTTGTTAACACTCACCTTGTAAAAATGCACCCACTTGAACATCTTACCTTGGAACTAACAAAGGCAAAACCGTACATGTTCTAGTTAATTCTGACAGTACTTTCCTACTTTATACCAATATTTTCTTGGTCATTAGTGAATATTTTTTAAAAAGATTTTATTTATTTATTTGACAGAGGTCACAAGTAGGCAGAGAGGCAGGCAGAGAGAGAGGGGGAAGCAGGCTTCCTGCTGAGCAGAGAGCCCGATGTGGGGGTCAATCCCAGGACCTGGGATCATGACCTGAGCCGAAGGCAGAGGCTTTAACCCACTGAGCCACCCAGGCGCCCCGATCATTAGTTACTATTGAGTTTAGTTTTAATAGTTATTAAAAGAATAATTACTAAGATAATATCTAGAGGGTTTTTCTTTTCCTGTGTTAACTTGATTTTAAATTAGGAGACTTTCTCAATGAAAATAAAGAAATAAAATACTCAGACTATCTTAACTGATGTATTACCCTGTAAATTCTACCTGAAAAATCACAAGATTTTGTTGAGATTTATATACGTATGAGTTTTAGACATATTTCAATTAAGATAATACTATTGTTTATGAAAGCCCAACTTATTAGAAAGTATCTTTTAATCTGAGCAAACTCCATTGATAACTTGAAATTCTAACTTTTGATCTTTACACATAAATCTTTTTGAGTGAGTTTCTTTTTTTCTTCTTCTTTTTTAAATAATGCCACTTTTCTATCCATAAGTCCTTTCTTTGATGTTTACCTGTCAAAATTATCTCAGGAAAATTTTAACTGCCATTGGTGAAAGCCCAACCTTCCCAGTTTTTGTAATTCTCTTTTCTGGGCATAACTGGAATGATAATTGGAAAGTAAAAGTGTCAATTACTCTGATAATTTTCTGTAATTTGAAAGTAAATCAACGGAGTTATATATACTCCTGTCTTTATATACTCCTGTTTTTATGTAGCACTATAAAAATACCAAAATACTTGGAAAGAGTGGTAGGGCATTTTCCCCTGCTAGGGTTTTCAACCTTATATAAACAAAATATTGGAGAAAATATCTTGTTCTTTTGGCCAATTTTTCCTCTTTATAACCCATCAGTTTAATTAACTAAATAGAGATGTCTTTATATTTGTAGACTTTGATCAATAACATCAGTAATGGATAGAAAAAAAGTACCTCCTAAAATACACCAGATCTTAAAATAACTTAACACTAATATCACTTACTGAGTATTAGACAGCGTTTGAAATGTTTGATTAATGTTAATTCAGCTAATCCTCACTAAAACCCAATGAAGTATATGCTATTATTATCTCCATTTTCTACATGAATAAACTGAAGAGCAGAAAGGTTAGGTAACTTCCCAGTCACCGAGCCCAGGCTAATTTATATGAGATTCTATCAATGGGCTATACATGAAATAGGATTAAATGATATTGAAAAAAACATCAGGTCATATTTTGATTCTATGATAGAAGAGAAGCACTTAATTTTAATTGGAATTTAAGTTATATATAACTTAGACATGGAACTTTGACTTGGTGTTTAAATTACTGATGTATAATATTCATACTTATTTAATACAATATGCACAAGTTTGCTTAAGGCCTCTTCCTTCTCCTCCCTTCAGTCCAGCTATTGCTATGAGCTATACCCCCATCCCAACTGGAACAAAGAATGGTTGATCTGAACTCAGCATATGGAGAACGAGGCTTTATCTAGTATCCAAGATTGGTTCCCACAAAGAATAAAATGAGCTAACCAGCTTCAAAGTAATAGAAGACTTTTGAATAAAGGAAGCAGCATGTACAGCTGTAGCTAATTACAAATTTGGGCTTCAGTTTTGTTAACAGCAGACTGTTTGCATACAAAGCGCTTGTTGTAAATAAATAGCTTTAATAAGTGGGGAAAAAAAGACAGTAAGCAGTACAATGCCAGGGGTAATTACAGCTATGTTTGCAAAAGGCACAAATGCAGTATATAATTATCTTAATATGAAAAATGGAGACTATCTCATATTTTAAGCTCTTTATTAGGAATAATTCTAACATTTGAACATTCTAGTATTTGAACAGTTTTCTGATCTGACTTAATTTTCCTCATGCTCCTTTTATATAACACATAGGAATATAAAATAATGTGGCTTCAATGAATAAGTCCTTATGAAATACAGTATTTGAAAACATACTTGATTGTATATTCATAGCTTTTTGTTTGGTGTGATGTACCAACTCAACTAAGGATAATATTGAAGACTTTTGAGAGGAGATATTGTTCATCTCAAGTGAGATTATTCACAAGCCATTCCCTCAGCTATTCTCCCCTCCCAAATAAAGGTACCAACACTTTTTATTTTGCCATAACTGCAGTGTAGAGCTACTCCATTACATTATAAGACTGATGGGGAAACCAAAAACAGTACAATACCTGTGAAGTAATGGAGATGGATGCTATAATCCTCTGAATTAGCCCCTGTCCAGAGAGGTGAACAAGAACTGATAGAGATGATAATTGTACATCAACCGTCATGTAATGGTGATCATAACATAAATGAATTTGACCTCCAGGTAAGACATGGAAAAATCCAAAATCATTGGTAAAGTTCCGTGTTTGTTCACACGAAAACCTGCACATAAATGTTTGTAGAAGCTTTATCCACAATTGCCAAACTTTGGAAGCAATCAAAATGTCTCAAGAAATGATAAATTTTGGTACATCCTTACAATGGAGTATTATTCAGCAATAAAAGGAAAGGAGCTATCTCGCCATGAAAAGATCTGGAGGATCCTTAATTGCATAGTACTGAATCAAAGATGTCAGTCTCAAAGGCTGCATATTCTATTATTACAACTTAAGTGACCTTTTGGGAAAGGCAAAAATCATACAGAAAGATGAGAGGTTGTCAGGGGATTCAGGGAGCAGGAGAAGGGGATGAACAGGTGAAATACAAGGAATTTTTAGGGCAGTGAAGCTATTATGTATGGTACTGTAATGTTGAATATATGGCATTCTGTATTAAAACAAACATTCTGTATTAAAACAAAAACAAAAAGGGCGCCTGGGTGGCTCAGTTGGTTGAGCGACTGCCTTCGGCTCAGGTCATGATCCTGGACTTCCAGGATCGAGTCCCGCATCGGGCTCAGGACTTTTTTTTTTTTTTTTTTTTTTAATTTATTTATTTGTCAGAGAGAGAGGGAGAGCGAGCAGGCAGAGGCAGAGGGAGAAGCAGGCTCCCTGCCGACCAAGGAGCCCGATGTGGGACTCGATCCCAGGACGCTGGGATCCTGACCTGAGCCGAAGGCAGCTGCTTAACCAACTGAGCCACCCAGGCGTCCCTTTTTTTTTTTTTTTTTTTTTTAAAGATTTTATTTATTTATTTGAGAGAGAATGAGTGAGAGAGAGCATGAGAGAGGAGAAGGTGGGGGGGGGGAAGCAGACTCCCCAAGGAGCTGGGAGCACTGTAGAGTGCTCAATACAAAGAGTGAAGCCTAATATAAACTATGTATTTTAGTTAATAATAGTGTATCAGTTTTGGCTGACCAATTGTAACAAATGTACCACCTTAATGCAAGATGTTAATAATAGGGGAATCTTTGTGTGTGTGTCTGCGGTGTTGGGGAAGGTAAAGGAATATATGGGAACTCTATATTTCCACTCAATTTTTTTGTGAATTGAATTGCTCTAAAAAATGAAGTCTATCAATTTCAAAACTATAGCATTAAAAATGGAAAGGGAGATTACTTAAACATAACACAAAGAACAGGAAGTCTGAATTTACCTTACTAAATAAGGAAATAGATTTAAAATAATCTCTGGTGTGGTGCCTGGGTGGCTCAGTGGGTTAAGCCTCTGTCTTCAGCTCTGGTCATGATCTCAGGGTCCTGGGATTGAGCCCTGCATTGGGCTCTCTGCTCAACCGGGAGCCTCTCTCTCTGCCTGCCTCTCTGTGTACTGGTGATCTCTTTCTCTGTCAAATAAATAAAATCTTAAAAATAATTTCTGGTGAGCACTGCCTAATATTTCCTCCTAAAATTCACATTAAGTTTATTTTTATTTTTTAAGATTTTTATTTATATATTTGACAGAGCACAAGTGGGAGAAGCAAGTAGAGGGAGAGGAAGAGGGAGGAAGAAAGAGGGAGTATAGGGAGAGGAAGAAGCAGGCTCCCCACTGAGCAGAGAGCCTGATGTGGGACTCAGTTCCAGGATCCTGGGATCATGATTTGAGTTGAAGGCAGACATTTAACCAACTGAGGCACTCAGACACACCCACATCAAGTTTATTTTTAATTACAGAAAAAGATGAACATTTAAAACACTTAAAATGAGTATTGAGTTTATTCAGTATTCTGTTAATATTCTTCAGTTGCGGGGCACCTGGGTGGCTCAGTGGATTAAGCCTCTGCCTTCAGCTCAGGTCATGATCTCAGGGTCCTGGGATCGAGCCCCACATTGTGCTCTCTGCTCAGCAGGGGCCTTCTTCCTCCTCTCTGTCTGCCTGCCTCTCTGCCTACTTGTGATCTCTCTCTCTGTCAAATAAATAAGTAAAATCTTAAAAAAAAAATTCTTTGGTTGCCTGAAGCTGTTACTACTTTTTGTTACTAGTCTTTTGTTAGGTAAGAGCTTAGGGAAACTGGAAAAAGAAAAATATATATATATACATATTATATATATTATACATATACATAAACATACTATTTTTGCCTGGAAGTAGGGAGGCAAAGAGAAGGGGTACTACTGATAACAGTAACGGCTTATTTTAGACAACAAAGTCAAATCATATTTAAAGATACCTTTAAACTAGAATAAAACTAGGTGATAGAAGAAAATTTATATTCAGGAAAGCAGAAATATGACTATTCTGAGCTAAAAGTTTGCCTTAACTTTTAGTAAGAATGTTGTAAAGAAAAATTTCAGAAGTAGTCTGAAACAGATAGAGTTGTAGTATTAGATTACAAATTAGTATATGGGCAGGCTGTTCTAGACCTAATCAGTAAACTAAATGAAGACAGATTACCTGGGCTGTATGATACCTTTCTCAAAGTTTTAAAGGAAATCTTTTAGTTGATAATAAGAAATTATTCTTTGAAATAGCAACAGGCACACTGAGCTACAGAATACCAATTTGTAGGGTGGCCAGATAAAATCCAAGATGCTCAATGAGATCTAATTTCAAATAAAGATGTTATTTTTCTCTTTAATATAAATATATCCCATGAAATATTTGGAGGCATATTTATGCTAAAATTTATCCTTAAGTTAAAATTTAGCTGGGTTTATTTTCATTGGTTAAATCTGACAACATGACCCTTTGCCAATTTTGTACATTTATAAGCCTTGAAGAGGCTACAATTTAAGAATTTAGTTTCATTTTACAGAGTCATTTTTCTGTCAAAAAATTAAAAGATAATGGAATATTCAAATATGCACTAAATTTTTCAAAATCTTTCTTGAAAGACTCTGTGTTAAGCTATATTGGTAAGTAAAGATTCTGTCTTTATAGAAGATATACAGGTTGGGGTGCCTGGGTGGCTCAGTCGTTAAGCGTCTGCCTTTGGTTCAGGTCATGACCTCAGGTCCTGGGATCAAGCCCCACATTGCTTTGGGCTCCTTGCTCAGCGGGAAGCCTGCTTCTCCCTCTCCCACTCCTCCTCCTTGTGTTCCCTCTCTCATTCTCTCTGTCAAATAAATCTTAAAAAAAAAAAAAAAAGATATACAGATGAAGCACAGGCAGAGATTGTAACAACCTAACAATTTTTAATTTGATCAAATATTGCATATAAACAGGCAACTGTTGCATGTGATTGATAGAAACTTTCAAGAAATCTTTGATAAATGTTCACAGCAAAGCCTATTTAAATAAAGATAGCTGTCAGAAACTAGCGGGGAATATCTTACAAAGAGGAATCAAATAGAAAGGATAAATAGACATTTCTCTGGCAGGAGCAGCATAAATATCAGCAAAAATTCACCAGAGATAACTATTTGGCCAGTTTTATTTAGCATTCATATGCACTATCTGTTAGAGGAAATTCACAATAAAATTCCCATCTTTGACTGAAATGCCAAGCTGTTGAGCATAAACCGGATATCTTCAGGATCCTGTAAGAGTAGTCAAAACAAGGTAAATGAAATCCAGCATTGGACATTTCAGTGAAATGCCTTATATATAAACACAGACTAAAACTATTTTTAGGTTGGTGATCTCCAAACTACTCATTTTTTAAGGGTGCTTGGAGGAGTCATGGCAAGTTCCTGAATAAAATCAGCCCTTGATATTCCTGTGATCAGAAATGCCCAACACAATTTTTAATAACATCAGATAAAGTATTATGCAGAAAATTTAAAATATTCTATATTTATATTAGTAAATTATTCTTAGTAATTAGTAATAGTAAATTATTAGTAAATCTATATCTACATTTTGATTCAGGCCAATACAACTAGGGGAAAATTTAATGGAATTGGAGTTTGTCCAAGAAATTAGGGATGGTCCAAGGATAGGGCATTGCTGTTGCATATGAGAGCATTTCCTTCTTTTCTAATACTACTATTCCATTCCATTTTCTTTATCCATTCATCCTCCAATGGGCATTTAAAGTGCTTTCATGTCTCATTGTGAATAATGCTGCAGTAAACATGGGAATTCAAATATCTCTTCAAGATCTTGATGTTAATTCTTTGGCATATATACCTAGAAGATGGATTGCTGCATCACGTGGTAGTACTGTTTTTAATCTTTCGAGGAACTTTTATACTGTCTTCCATAGTAACTACACCAGTTTACATTCCCACCAGCTGTACTTAATGATACCCTTTACTCCACATCATTCTCAACATTTATTATCTTTTGTTTTTTATAATAGCCATCCTAGCAGATGTAAGGTAATATGTCATTATTCCATTTTGATTTGCATTTCTCTCAAGCTTAACGATACTAAGCACCTACCTTTATGAATACTGGTTGGTATTTTCTGTATCTTCTTTGGAGAAATAGCATTCAGATCCTTTGCCATTTAAAAAATGGATTATTATTGTTATTTTTGTTTTGAAATTATAGGAGTTCTTATATGTTTGGATGTTAACTCTATTGTGTATATAGTTTGCAAATATTTTCTCTCATTCCATAGGTTGCCTTTCATTTTCCTTATCATACCCTTTGCTGTGCAAAAGTTTTTAGATTAACATAATCACATTTGTCTATTTTTTGCTTTTGTTCCTTGTGCTTTTGGCGTCATACCTAAGAAATCATTGCAGTCACTCTGAAGAAGCTTCTGTTTTCTCTAGGAATTTCAGTTTCAGATCTTAACATTTAAGGCTTTATTTCATTTGAGTTGATTTTTGTGTGTGGTAAAAGGTAAAGGTTCAACTTAATTTTTTTTGCAAATGTATGACGTTTTATCAGCACCATTTTTTAAAACATTTTATTTATTCACTTGACAGAGAGAGAGATTACAAGTAGGCAGAGAGGCAGGCAGAGAGAGAGGGGGAAGCAGGCTGAGAGCCTGATACAGGGCTCGATCCCAGGACCCTGAGATCATGACCTGAGCCGAAGGCAGAGGCTTAACCCACTGAGCCTCCCAGGTGCCCCAGCACCATTTTTTTGAAGAAACCATCCTTGTCCCATACATAGTCTTGGCACCACTGCTGAAATTCATTTGACCATGTATGTGGAGGTTTATTGCTGGGTTCTCTATTCTGTTTTATTGGTCTATATGTCTGTTGTTAGACCAGTATGACTGTTTTGGTTACTGTAGCTTTGTAATGTGTTTTGAAATCAGGAAGTGTGAGCTTTCCAGCTTTATTCTTTTTTTCTCAAGATTGTTTATGCTATTCAAAGACCTTCATGATTCCATATAAATTTTAGGATTTTTTTTCTATTTCTATGAAAAATAGCATTGGAATTTTGATAGAGGTCACTTTGGGTAGTGTGGGCATTGTGACAACATTAAGTCTTTCAACCGTGAACATGGGATGTCTTTCCCATTTATTTGTGCCTTTTGAAGTTTATTTGGATGATTTATAGTTTAAAGCATAGAAGTTTTTGGTTAAGTTTATTCCTGAGAGTTTTATTTTTTATGATATTATTATAAATGGATTATTAATTTCTTTTTCAGATTGCTTTTTTGTTAGCATATAGAAATACAACTGATTTTTCTATGCTGATTTTGTATACTGCCACTTTCATTGATTAGTTCTGACATTTTTGTTTTGCTTGGTGGAATCTTTTAGGTTTTCTATATAATGTGAGAGCTGCTCATCTACAAACAGATCATTTGGGTTTGGATGACTTATATCTTTTTCTTGCTTAATTTTTTCTGTCTAGGACTTCTGGTACTATGTTGAATAGAAGTGATGAGAGGGGGCATCCTTGTTCCTGATCTTAGAAGAGAAAGATACTTTCAGGTTTTCATTCGTGAGTACATGTGCCCTGTGGGCATGGTATATATGACCTTTATTATGTTAAATAATTTCCTTCTATTATTGAACATTTTTTATCATGGCTACTTGCTTTTTTCAATTGCTTTTTCTGGATATGTTGAAGTAGTCATATGATTTTTATCTTTCATTCTGTTAATATGGTGCATTATATTGCTTAATTTTCATATGTGTTTCCTGGTTACTTCTCACTTGCTCATGATGTGTGATTCTTTTAATGTGCACCTGAATTCAGTTGGATAATATTTTGTTGAGGATTTTTGCATCTACATTTATCAGGAATAGTGACCCCAGTTTTCTTTTTCCTATAGTGTCCTTATCTGGCTTTTGTATGAGGATAATCAATGTTGTACCTATAAAATGAGTTTAGAACTTTACTCGTTTTTAATTTTTGCAAGAGTTTGAGAAGGATTGGTGTTAATTCTTTAAAATTTGTTAGAATTCACCTTGAACCTTCTGGTCCTGGTATTTTCTTTTTTGGGACGTTTTGTTTACTGATTTAGTCTTCTTACTTGTTATAGGTCTGTTCAGATTTTTTGGATTTTACAATTAATTCTTGGTAGGTCGTATATTTTTTGGAACTTATCCATTTCTTTTATGTTGCCCAATTTGTTGGTGTATAATTGTTCATAATAACCTCTTCTAAAAAATTTCTGACATCAGTTGTAATGTTTCTTGTTTGGTTTCTGATTTTATTTGAGTCTTCCCTTTTTCTTAGTCTAGTTAATAGTTATTTTTCTGTGTTTGTATTTTCTTTTTGATTTATTTTGGCTCTAAAATTTATCATGTCCACTGATCTCTTTGGGCTTAGTTCTTTATTTCTTTGAGGTGTAAAGTTAGGTTTGTATTTGAAAACTTTCTTCTTTTCTAATCAAGGTGTTTATTGCTATTCACATCATTCAATAATACTTTTGCTGCATCCAAGAAAGTATGTTGTGTTTTCACTTTTGTCTTGAGATATTTTCTAATTTCTCTTTTGAGTCTATTTTTATGTTTGATCAAGAGTATGTTGCTTAAAACTTAAAAATAAAAACATGTATGTTTAACTTCCAGGTATATATGAAATTTTAATTTTTAAAATATCACTGATTTTTTTAAAAGATTTTATTTATTTATTTGACACACAGAGAGTGATCACAAGTAGGCAGAGCAGCAGGCAAAGAGAGGGGGAAGCAGGCTCCCTGCTGAGCAGAGAGCCCGATGTGGGGCTTGATCCCAGAACCCTGAGACCATGACCTGAGCTGAAGGCAGAGGCTTAACCCACTGAGCCACCCAGGCACCCCAAATATCACTGATTTTTAAGTTCATTCCATTGTGGCTGGAAAAATACTTAACATAATTTGTCTTTTAAAATTTATTAAGACTTCTTTTACAACCTAATGTGATGTCCCCTATAGAATTTTCCATGTGTGCTGTTGAATGTGTGTTTTGAGGCTCTCTACCATGTTGTGTTCTAGTGAAATCTTTTATTTTCTTTAGACAACATTCTATAAATTGATTATAGTTTCTTTTAGAAACTTAAAAATTTTAAAGTATTGATTCACCTGGATTTTATCTTTGCAAATTGTATATGACGGGCTATACAGTGTAATACAACCAAACAGGATTGTTAAATCTTCCTAGTAAACTATGACTTTGACTGTTACCACTTTGAAAGCCTAACTCTGCTTTTTATACCCTAAGTCTGCATTATCATCTGTGAATGAATGCACTTGTCACTATTTTCTTCTACTTAGTGTTTGTCTCCTATATATCATATATTACCCTCATAAATGTTTTTCTGTGTCATTGGGCTTTACAGATAGCTTTTTTAAAAGTTTTTATTTCAATTTCAGTTAACATACAGTGTATTATTAGTTTTAGGTGTAACAATGTAGTGATTCAACACTTCCATACATCACCCTGTGCTCATCACAAGTGCATTTAGGGAAAACTTTTATAAATAATAATTGAATCTGGAAATGAGTCCTTTAAGAGGTGAGTTTATTTCCTTTGTATTTACTGTGATTGTAGTTACATTTTGATTTTTTTTTTTTTTTTTTTTTTTTTTTTTTTTTTTTTTTTTTGTTTTTTTTTTATTTTTGTCCCTGCCCCCCACCCCCTTTTTTTTTTTTTTTCAATGACTTGATCAAGTTTTCTTCTTTGTTCACCTTTTTCTCTTTGCTAGTTTGGAGTACATGTATTTGATTGGTACTTAAAAAATGTTATTTATAATTTTAACTTAAAGGTGATTGAATATAAATTGATATTTTTGTCTTTCAAATGATAGAAGGACTTAAGAATTTTTTATTTCCAGTCTCCGTTCACTTCCTCACTTTAATCTGAATTGTTACTGCTTTCCAGTATACAGTTTCCAATTTGTTTTCAAACTGTTCAAAATACTTATTATTATTTTCTACAACTGATTTTTAGTTAGATCAACTCACCTATTTATTGATCTATTTGCTCAAAAAGGTTTTTGTTGTTTTGCCTTCTGAGTTGAAATCCCCGCATACTGAAGTTTATCCTTTGGTATCTTTTCTAATGAATGTTTGTAGTGTTACTATCTTTGATTGTCTAAATATGTCATTCATTTGCTCTCTCTATTGAATTATTGTTTACTTGCACATAAGATTTGGGTCAATAATGATTTTCTATCATTACTTTCCTAATATTATTTTATTGTCCCATGGCTTCTGCATTTGCCTGTGTGAAGTTTTGTGTGTGTGTGTAATTTTATTTTTAAAGGTACAGTGTTTTGCCTTGAGTTCCCTAAAGATATTTTTTTTGTGGGTTGTATTCTAAGTTTTACTACGTTTATCTAGCCATGGATTTATTCTGTGTATCCTACTCAAGATCCATTGTTAATCCTTATCTCTACCTACCTATTCTCTATCCTCTATTATTGATTTTCTCCTTTGGAATTCACATTAGACAGATGTTGGATCACATTTATTCTCTTCATATCCCTTACTCTCCCTTTCTTAGTAATTCCTTCTTTATATAACTGTGTGCATTTAGAATAATTTCCTCCCATCTTTCTTTAGTTTATGAATTATCTCTTTAGCTGTCTAATTTGCTGTGTGTTTCATGTATTGAATATTGCATCTCAGTGATTATATATGTATTTATTTTTCTATATCTGCCTCTTTTCCACAGTTTCTGGTCTTTTCTAATTTTTTTATTATGTATTTATTTCATGTATACCAGATAATTTATTATTTGCTGATAGTGGCTTAATATTGATGTTATTTATATCTTATGCATCTCATTCAAGGTGGATGGTTTCACTGTATATTTTGAAATTATAGATGTCATTTGCTTCTCCCCCCAGATAACTTAATTACCACATTTGCTTCTCCCCCCAGATAACTTAATTACCCAATGGCTTGAGTCTGATATTTGTGTTAATTTCTTTCCCTGGAGGGTCATAGACAATGTATTGTTGATAAATTTACCCCAGATCTATTATGATCAACCCCATGGTTTCAAGATCTCAGGGGAAATATATCAGAGTACAGCCAAAACACACCACTTTCCTTGTTATCCCACTTTACCAGAATATAGATACTTTTCTTATTCAACCTTTCATTAAAGTTGTACCTCTTGAGGATCCTGGCTTTTATGAGATTTTCAGTCCTAAATCCTTGTCTTAAATTGCCCCAAGGCTTCATCTCCTGTCCACATCTTGGCATTAAAGCATAAGACCCTTGGGTTACTTGGGCTAGTGATTCTCAAGTACATTTTGTACTTCTATTCAAGGCTTGGATTGTCACAATGACTGAGATTGATAATTATGACAGATAATTTGAAGTTATGAGCCAGAAATACTAATCCTCCTGATGTCCAATTACACAGAACTACAAAATAAGGAATTGGCCTTCCCTGAATGCCACTAACATCTCATTGAGAAATAATGACCTTCACCAACAAAGGCTCCCAAGATGATCACTGTGTCAGCTCATACATTTAATGCCTTTTAGCTCTGTCTTCATTTCTGGTCTCTAGTAATGTCCATTAATATTCTTTACTTTTTTGTGAGCTCATCTAGTTATATAGAAGAAAGTTTATAATGTAAGACTTATTATACAACTTGAGTCCTTTTTTTGACTTGTCTGATCCTGTCTGAAAACTTGTCTGAAAACCATATTTCTGAATATATTTGTTTGTAACTATCCATGTATGTGTGTGCATACAAATACATATGAATATATACACCTATAACTATATATACACATATGTGGTGTATATATATAGCTACTTACATGTCTTCTATTTTTCTATCTTTAAGTATACATTGAAAAATACTGTACTTATTTGACCTAATGCTAATAATGGCTATTTATGAGTTGCAAGTTTGTTATGACTTCTTTGAGAATTTTGGAATTTTTTGTAGTGTTTAAATTCTTTATGATATTCATGTATTCTTTTTCTTTTAAGATTTAACACTAGTCAGGCCAAATGAATATATTGGTTATTATTAAATGCCATAAAATCAAGTGAGCACGATTGTTCACCAAATCCCAGAACCCTAACATTAAAGATAGAAGTATAATGTCTCCTTTGGAAATAGACAATGAAAAAAGAATGGCTCTTTCTGGAACCCAAAAAGACAGTTATCGGATTTGCCCACCCAAATCATATTCACAGCCATTTTTCTTCTCTGCTTTCCTCTCTATATAGCGCAGGAAGCTAAAAATCTCAATTGTCTATTATCTCTCACAGCTCAGGACCTCATATGATTCTGGCCAATGAAATTTTTGTGATAGACAGCCTGGTGGGATTGGGGAGAGTATACAGAAGTCTGTACTTAAAAGCTAAAATTAGTAGATGCAAGATTATGCCTACATGGTTAGTTTGACCATGTTTGCATATAAAAAGAATTGACCAAAAGTGTAAGGACTGCAAGTTGGGTATGAGATCAGAGTTTTTTTTAGGAAACTGCTGGCCTGGCCAGCTATAGCCCCTGATTTTTCAATCCTTTCTGCAAGTGCTATGTATCTTAAATTGCACGGATTGGGAGAAAAGGTGTTGTAGCCATGCAGGTTGTGAGAAGGATATCCCCTTTACCTATGGTGTTACCTTGGAGGATAATGAAAAAGGAAGATTTTTACACAGAATAGATGTAAAAACTTCCAGTATGTCTGATCAGGAAAATTATCCTATTGTAGGGCAGGGAGTCTCACTAATCCTATCAGCTAGTTCAGACATATGTTGATTGAATTCTGCTATATACTTCTCATGTTCCCTTTTTCCAAATAGGATTTTTTTATTGTAGTTACTTCTCAATCATTATATATTGCAGTTGTTATTGGCAGATTAGTTGTCTTTCGGGCATGCAATCTGGATTCAGTGGCTGAATGAACTTTGGAGGCTCTTTTGAATAGTCAGTGAGAGTGTTCTGTGTTAGAGAGAAGGATAGATATGAATTTTGAGTAGACAGGATGTAAATAGTTGACCAGTCTCCTTTGAAATTAAGATTAGAGAGTATTACGATTTGGGATGAAGTAGAAGGATTCTGAATGTAGTTTCTGTGAAAACTTGCTCCTTGTAAAATGATGGACAGCTGCCCTGCTTTGAATTTTAGGTAACTAGCCCGAGGACAATACAGACTCTCTTTCTCTTTTTTTATTTTTTAAATTTTTCTCCCTAATTTCAAGCTTGCATTTAAATTCCAGTTAGTTGACATAAAGTGTAATAGTTTCAGCAGGAGAATTCACTGCTTCATCACTTACATATAACCCCAGTGCTCATCACAGGTGCCTTCCTTTAATGCCCATCACCCATTTAGCCCTCCCCCCCCACCTCCCCTCTAGCAATCTTCAGTTTGTTCTCCATAATTAGAGTCTGTTTACTGGCTTATTCTCTCTCCCTCTCTCTCTTCCTCTCTCTTTTTCTCAATTTTCATCTGTTTTGTTTCTTAAATTCCACATGAGTGAGATCATATGGTATTTGGCTTTCTTTGACTTACTTATTTCACTTACATTATACACTCTAGTTCCATCTATATTATTGCAAGTGAAAAAAAGCTTTTCATTCTTTTGAGCTAAGTAATATAATAATTCATTCCACTTCTTTATCCATTCATCAGTCAATGAACATTTGAGCTCTTTTAATAATTTTGCTATTGTTGATAATGCTGCTATAAACATTGGGTTGCATGTGTCCCTTTTAATCAGTATTTTTTATCCTTTGGGTAAATAGTTACTAGTGCAATTGCTGGGTCATAGGGTAGCTCTATTTTTAACTTTTTGAGGAATCTCCATACTGTTTCCCAGAGTGGTTGCACCAGTTTGCATTCCCACCAACAGTGTAAGAGGGATCTCCTTTCTCTGCATCCTTGTCAACATCTGTTGTTTCTCGTGTTCTTAATTTTAGCCATTCTGACAGGTGTAAGGTGGTATCTCATTGGTATTTTGGTTCGTATTTCCCTAATGGTGAGTGATGTTCAGTGTATTTTCATTTGTCATTGTCATCTGTATGTCTTCTCCTGATGCTGTGATTGAACTTTGGGGCCATTTTGAGCCTCTCTGCTTCTGGACTTCTGGATCAGCCATTCTGGACTATTGATCTACTTCTGGACTATTAATCAGGCAGACAAGTATTCCTCATTAAAACATCAAGAATGGAATGTCTTATTATCTTAACTTTTTTAGGAGCTCACCGCATGAAGATAGAAAGTATTCTTGGACTCTAAGACCTGTGTTTAGTATTTGCTTAATGTTTTCCCTGGACAATTATTGAATAGTGATTAAGCATACTTCCATCATCTTTGTCCTTCTTCCTTTTCTTTTTTGTGCAGTTCTTTCTTTCCCCTCCCAGCTTTCAAATATAATATATTGAGACATCTAACATACCTTCAACAAATTTAAGGTATCTTATGTGATGATTTGATATACACATATGTTATGAAATAATTACCATAATAAGACACATCCATCACATCACCTATTACCATTTGTGTCTCTCTCTGTGTGATGGGGACGTTTAAAATCTATTCTCTTAGCAACTTTCAAGTGCATAATATAGTGTTTTTCACCATAGTCACAGTACTGTGCATTAGGTCCCCAGGACTTATCTTGTGCCTGGAAGATTATACTCACTCACGATCCTACTCTCATTTCCCGTCTCTAAGCCCCAGGCAACCTTTATCCTACTCTGTTTCTATGAGAGTGGCTTTTTTTTAGGATCCACATATAAGTGAGATCATACAGTATTTGTCTGACTTACTTAACATAATGCCTTCAAAGGTCTTTTTCTTCTTAAGTTCATAATGGGTATGTACATATCTGAGTTAATTGAGTTGCTCACACATAATCAAGTTAAAGATGTCAGCAGAAACAAACTGGCTTATTGTGTGTGCACAGAGTTGTTCAGGGGGGTCATGGAAGGCATATTTAGCAAGGAGTGGAACATTGGTCATAGTCTGCAAGGATTCCTATAGCTATAAGGGTCCAAAATCATTGCAAAAACTGGAGGCTGGTTAAGAATCACCAAGAATGTTGGAAAGCCTTGAGAGATGTAAGGAGCCCCTAAGAGAAGTTAATATATTATCAATAACTACTTCAATATATGATCTCCGCAAAAAGTCTCTTTAATTCCTGAGTAAAGTACATTTTTATTAAAGTTCAGTTCATTTTTTCAGCTTTTATTCATTGAACAAATATTTATTGATTTCTTACTGCATTACAGGTAGTTTTAGGCATTCAGTAAATAGTTGTAAACTAGATGTAAAAAGGCTCTTGTTTCATAAGACTTTTATTGTAGCTGAGTAGGTGGTGGACGAGGAAGAAAATAAACCAATCCACATTGAGATCTAAGTAATCTTATAGCTATAGATTTAGTTGAGTGGAAGGAATAGGGTAGAATGAGTTGGAGAAAGAATGGACTATGAGGAAGTGGTGACTGTGACAACAGACAACTCCTTGATAAATTTGTTACAGAAAAGAATGAAGAATAAGGGAGGACCTGAAGAGCAACATGTTATGCAAGGATTTGTGCATTTTTTTTGTTTAACTGGTTGAAATATTTATTTAATCCTGTTTTCATCCATTATATTAAAATAGTATTTTATAAAGACATTTTGCTTATTTATCATTATCAGTTACTAAACATTATTTATTGTATCTTAAATTTGTTGTGAGGAAATACATTTATAAAATAATGTATTCAGTTATTTTGCACTTACTTTTGTCTTCCAACTTTAATTGTAATGAACCTTGTTAGTGTCAAGGTTACCCTGTATTTATAGTACCCATTTAATTGTATGCCTAGAAAATTTGTAACTGAATGCTACTCTGAAAAATCACATATTTCAGTTTTAATACTTACTGAATGTTACTTATGTGCTATGTGTTATGATAGAGAGTTTTTGCATGTATGTTTCATTTAATCTATACAATAATCTGAAGGCTGGTCATCTCTCTTGTATGTATTAGGAAAATAAAATTCAAGGAAACTGTGATCAAGACTGTATTCAGTGTTACTGTCAGTGTGCTACTTATTGTGGGGACAAAACAAAAGATTTTGTTTTTCCTGCCTGGCCTCATTGTTTAAAAGGAAAACTCATAGGCAACATGAAAGGTGCTATAAAATCCCAGAGGAGTGGAGCACCTGGCTAGTTCAGTTGATAGATATGTGACTCTTGATCTCAGTGTTGTGAGTTCAAGCCTCATGTTGGACATGGAGCCTACTTAAGAACAAAACAAAACAAAAATTCCAGAGGAGTAGGATGTGATTATTCTGTAACATGGGAGACTATAGAAAGGCTTTTCAATGATCCTGGAGCTGGGTTTTAAAGATGTGTTGCAACTCTTCCAGATAGAAAAAGGACATGCACTCTTTAGAGAAAGAAGGACATTCATATGAGTGGTATACTCAGTGAATTATTGTTGTGTCTATGTAATTACAGCACTAACTCCAGGAGACAGAATGGTGACACAGCAGTGACAGAGAGCTACAAATTAAGAGGAATGGTATTTTGAGTTCCATTCTAAAAGATTTATATTTCACTACATAAGAAAAAAATGTGGATCTGTTGAAAGCTCTAAAAATGAGGGATGGAAAAGGAACATGATGAAATTTGTATTTTCGAAAGATTATTCTGGTAATTGTGCAAATGCTGAATAGAATGTGGAAATAATGAGAAATTTGAAGATTAGATAAGCTATTGCATTAGTTCAGAGAGACATTTGCAGAGGTCCAGTCAATAGGACTAGTGATTGAATGCTTGAGGAAAATGAGAAATTTAAGATGACCTAGGAAATTCAGAAAGAAAAGCATATTTAGAATAAGTTTGACAAATAATGGAACACCTAGATATCTGCTACACTGGGAGAAATAAATTTTAGATATGTCTATGGTTTATTTTTCCTTAGACATAAACTTACTCATAATGCTATTTGAAAGTATTTGTTTTTAAAAATTCAGAAAATAACAAATTTGGAGGACAATTATTCATAAAGAATAAGATATTTCATATGTATTGTGATGTCACAGGTCTTTATATTATCTCATGCAAGGAATATCTAGGCTTTTATGGATGAATTTGTTTAATCCATATCATATTGTGCTTTAAAAGTTATGAGGGGGTAATATATGATCAATATATGATCAATATGATCAATATATGATCAAATGGAACAAGTGAGTATAACTAGATATTCTGACTAGCTCTTGTTCTTACACACATTTTATTGCATATATTTAATGAATTTTTTTTCAAGTGAAGAATGAAAATGTATGTTTCCATTCCATTGGAATGGAAATATTACCTGAAATTTTACATTTCTAAAATAATACATTCAATTACTTCATGCTAACTTTTGTGTTTCAACTTCAGTCATAACTTATTTTTTTTGTTAGAGTTTTAGGGAGGTTCTGTATACAGCATCCCTCTTTCCTGTAAGTTCTAACCCAGGTGAAAATGAGACAGGTGATATCAGAAAAAATATTACTTCATCATAAATACAAATTTGGAGAATGGAACACAGTATCAAAAGTGGCTTGCCAGGCTCTCTCCTTTAGTTGAGAACTTGCAGCAGTCTTTTCTCTTCTCCATTTGAGACATTGCAACAATTTTCTAAGGATGAAGTATCTGCCTGCAGAAGAGAAACTCAGCCAGGTTGCTGTGGCCACTGGTGTTGTGGCAAAAGGAGGAGGAAAAAGACCAAATCTTTTTATGCTCTGGGTTTCTGTTAGATTAATTCTATTCACTAGAGAACTGTGGACTAATCTCTATATGCCAGCTAACTAGGAGATCAGTCACTCTTTTGGGGGAAATATAAGGAGTAGGGTTGACTTGGAAAATTACTCTTCAATAGTATGAAACAGGAGTAAGGCAGGAGCATTCCCTCCAAATGGTTGTCCTATGGTATTTATAATTAGTGTTTAAAAATCTTGGCACCTATAGGTTAGCATTTAAATGAAAGCAGTGGTTCAGGAATCTGCTCAGTAAGCAGGATTACCTGAAGAAGAAAATTTAGTTATCTTACCCCAGACTTAATGAATCAGAATTTTAAGTGGTACCCGGGGGATCCATCGCTTTAAAAGCTCCTCAGAAAACTATGTTTCCAATAACTATCAATTTCAGATATTAATCTTCAGTCACACACAAAGAGTAAAAACCTTTGCCTCTGGTTATTCATGCAATAATTTTCTGCTTGAATTTATCATCATCCCTATAGTTCTGTAATTCATCTTCTGCTTACTGATAAAAGCTATTGGGCTTTTCTTTCTCAGACTTCTCCTAAAAGTCATAGAGGAAGCCTAAGTTCAGAGAAAAGAGTTTGAAGTTTGAATATTTGTATAATTGTCACTGGATGTTCCTGATTAGGACTTTCAGTAGAAATGGGATTATTTTGGTGGAAATAAAAGTAAGTATAATATTTAGCATTCTTAAAATTTGAGTTGCTTGGCCAGTTTTTCCGTACTATCTCAGCAATAAATAATTTTAAATTTATGAATCAATTCTTAAATAAGAACTTAAACATCTCACATGAATATCCCTATTTGTTATCCTAAACTATATTTCCATGTAAGTAACATAAGTTGTATGAGATAATTACTGATACATTTTTAACCCAATACTGTTTAGTCTTCATCTTCAAGTTGAGATATTTAATACATCATTCAAATAATTTATAGAAAAATTACTGAATATACTGACGATAACATTAAAGATTCCTGTGGAATTCTTTAATTTCCTTTTTATTTTTTAATTAAATTTTATTTTATTTAAATTCAATTAACATATAGTGTATCATTAGTTTTAGAGGTAGAGTTCAGTTATTCATCAGTTGCATATAATTGCCTTTTTAAAAAATATGACATGGGTTGGCATCAAAATATGCAAAGACGTAGTTTCTGCCATATTTTTCTACTATACGTCCGTACTATATTATAAAATATCTCGGTTGTGAAAAGCAAAGTTTTTTTTTTAAGTTAATTGCAAATTGATGAAAGCTCCACTGTACATCTTTGCTGAGATAAGAAGAGAAAAAATAATAATCTAAAAATTATCAGGCTAAATGAAGATTTCTAGGAAGAAATGTTCAGTCAAGTAACTAGGAATGGAATTTGAGTAGTTATTCTGCTTAATGTTAGGTAAGTATCTGTTTTTAAAATTTAATTTGGGAATCAAATTATCTATTAAAGAGGTAATTCTTCCTTAGTCAACATTTTTAAATGTAAATAATGTCTTGAATTCTAAAATAGTTCAAACTATAGGGGGTAGTAAATATTTACTAATGGCAGCCTTGGTCTCAACATGGGCAGTAAACCAATAGGATAAGATGATTTGTACATCTGAACAAATAAAATACATTTATCTTCTCCAAAGCTAGTAGGTTATGGAGAAAAGGTGATGATATGAGTGGGAGGGAGAGGGGAGGGAAACTAATAACAAACCATAAGAAATTAAAGTATAAGAAGAATTTATATGCAACTGATTGAAATGATAATAAAACTTTTTAAAAGTCAACAAACTCAGAAGTTAGGTATCATTTAAAACCCCTTTTTGCATTTGCTTAAGGGGTTGCAACTCAAGGAATTGCATTTTGGTCATTTTTATTGGTTTTTGAATGCCACTGAGATTTTAAGGAAGGGTGCATCTTAGAACGACGGCAGTAAGGACTTGTCATGATGAACTTTGTGTATCCTCTAAACCCAGGTTATTTAGCATCAAAGAGAGTAGCATTTAACTGAAATGAATGGTTGAGTCAAAGCATCTAGGACAAAGTCTTGGCATATACTAGGAACTAAATAAAAGTTATTTGTATTTTTATTCTTTTTGAAGAGAATGGATACCAATAGGCAGTACTAATGTTATTATCAAGTCTTAATTATCAGGAAATTAATGTAACCTTCATATTGGAGATGAACAGGTTTTAAAATGGCTGCTTTCAAGCATGGTAAATAGTTTGATCGCTACCTAAAACTAGCTTTTTCTAGGATTAGAAAATTTAACAAACTGAGGTATGATGTGTGAAGTTGTACTACCACTAAATGTTCATTTTATATAACAAAATCAGAAATTGTATATCTTGATTTATACCTGTCTTATTTTACAAGATGAGTTAAATATAATACGTGAGATTGCATTCTAGGAATTTAATTATGATAGAGCTTCTCATAATTCACAGGATTATCTTTTAGTGATAAGGTCAATAGAATATATTCACTAGAAAACTCATAAAACAGAATGTGGATAGCCACTTGCCCCCCCACCCCCAATCCAAGAATAAGTAGGAATTCTGAAAGGGAGGGAACATTTTCTCTTTCTGGTCATGGAGCCTGTGACCTAAAAAGTCTACAGTCACTGGGCCAGTAAATTCTTACCATCTTGATGAGCTGTCAATGAGTTTCTCCAAGGTCAATAGCTAACAGAAAAAGCTAAAAGGTACCCTATGATTCATTTATTCTCCAATTGCTGGGTGTAGGGTTTTGAGTGGACATGTTTCTAGAGAAAAGAAGAGGGCCAGTGGCTAAGGTTTCTTCTTAGGAATATGACAGCTGGGCCTATGGGCAAGTAGACTAAAATTTGTAAGGAGAGAAGTTCTTATCTATATAGTGATTAAACAGAATGTCCTGAGTTTAGAATTATTTGTGATTTACAAAAACCAACAATCTATGGACTTTTGAGACATGGCTCTCATACACTTCTCTAAAATGGTGACATTTTGAGGTGCCTAGGTGGCTCAAAGGGTTACACCTCTGCCTTCAGCTCAGGTCATGACCTCAGGGTCCTGGGATCAGACTCCACATTGGGCTCTCTGCTCAGCGGAGAGCCTGCTTCCCCCTCTCTCTGCCTGCCTATTTGCCTACTTGTTATCTCTCTCTCTCTCTCTGTGTGTGTGTGTGTGTGTGTGTGTGTGTCAAATAAATAAAATCTTAAAAAAAACAAAATAAAATGGTGACATTTTATGACAAACTCTCACTGCTATCTGAGGGATCTCAGGTACCTATCTTTTTTCTTTTTGTAAGGGAAAGAGATGAGGGGGCAGAGAGAGGCAAAGGGAGAATCCTAAGCAGGCTCCATGCCCCCAACATAGCTCTATACAAGGGCTTGATCCCAAAACCCTGAGATGGTGACGAGCTAAAATCAAGTGTCTGATGCTTAACTGACTGAGCTACCCAGGCACCCCACTCAGGTATCTCTCTTAGAGAACATTTTTTTTTTTTTTTTTTTTGTTAATGTTGAGCCAAGGAGTGAATTCCTGATGCTGTGAGAAAGGATGTAGAATCAACACAGGAAGTCCCAGACCTCTCCTTGCTTCATCCAGGCCTCTTGAATGCCTGTATGGGGTTTTAGTAAATATTGGTACTGGATACATTCTGTGATCTATGGGACCCTGATGTGACAAGCTAATCTTCCGGTGTTAACTATCAGCTGTTAAGAGCATGATGATTGGAAGCAATTCTTGGAGCATAATTTGTGTTGGTGTTTTAGCTGATGGGATATTAGGTCTGTTAAAAAAAAACAGAGCTTATTTGGAACCAATAAGGGAGACTAATACAGCATAGCTGATTCTATAACATAGAAACAGCCTTGAAATATGTATATCCCCTAGCTAAAGTTTACTGAGAAGTGTATTATGGTTACAGATGTATGGTCCTTCAAATTTAGCATTTTTAATTCTTGATATTTGGTGTGGCAGTACATTTGAGAGGGAAATAAAAGAGCTCAGACAGTCTTATAGGGAGGAGGTTGGAAGGCTCTCTCTCTCCCACCCCAATAACAATTCTGGTATTTCTTTTTAACATTTTGTTCATTTTCTTCTTGCTTTTTCTTGCTCTCAAATTCTACAACTATCAAGAGAGTAATTCTCTGAGTAAGATATTCTGAAATCTGTCTGCACTCTGGCAGCACAAGGTGAGGCAGGTGTCAATAGTGCAGGCAGTGTGCCTTAGTGGGGATTCATTTGTAATGTTTGCCAATCCTTGATTTAAGCCGATCGACACGCCACAAGGTCAGCTGGTATTAGACAGACTGTTTCTAAAAGATGTGGTGATGCAACCTTTAAAGATAATCTATAAGCTGTGAAGCAATTCGTATTCTGTTTAAAGTCATAGAACTCTCAAGAAGTTAGGAAGGAAAGTAAAATAACAGCTCTGGCACTGGATTTTTCTTTTTTTTTCTATTCAGACAGAATTGACATACAATATTAGTTTCTCGAGTACAACATAGTGATTCAACATTTGCATACATTGCAAAGTATTCTCCATAAGAAGTCTAATTACCATCTGTCCCTATACAAAGTTCAAAGAATATTATTGACTATATTCCCCGTGATATATTCATTTTATAGCTGGAAGCTTGTACTTCTTATTCACCAATTTTGTTTCCCTCAGCACGTCTTTCCTCTGGCAGACACAGACCTATACTTCTTACCTATGAGTTTGGGTTTTGGTTTATTTGTCAGTTTTGATTTTTAGATTACACATATAAGTAAAATTATGAGGTATTTGCCTTTTCTGTCTTAATGTTGTCACAAATGACAAGATTTCATTTTTCCTTTATGGTGGGGAATTATTCCATCATGTCTGTGGGGGGATTTATTCCATATCTTTTTTTTTTTATTGTGTTATGTTAGTCATCATTCAGTACATCATTAGTTTTTGATGTAGTGTTCCATGATTCATTGTTTGCGTGTAACACCCAGTGCTCCACACAATCTGTGCCCTCTTTAATACCCATCACCAGGCTAACCCATTTGCTGACCTCCCCAATCCCTCCAAAACCCTCAGTTTTTTTCCCAGAGTCCATAGTCTCTCATGGTTGTCTCCCTCTCTGATTTTTCCCCTTTCATTTTTCCCTTCCTTCTCCTATTGTCCTCCATGCTGTTTTTATTTTTTTGACAGAGAAAGTACAAGCAGGGAGAGCAGCAGGCAGAGGGAGAGGGAGAAGCAGGCTCCCCACTGAGCGAAGAGCCCAATGTGGGGCTTGATCCCAGGACCCTGGGATTATGACCTGAGTTGAAGGAACACACTTAAACCCACTGAGCCACCCAGACACCCCTGTTCCACATCTTCTTTATCCACTGGATAAAGTTACCCTTACTAGTTATCCTTACTAGTAATCATGTCATCCATCAGTGGACACTTTTGTGTTTTTATATCTTGGGTATTGTAAATAATGTTGTAATGAACATAGCACAGTACGTATCTACTTGAATTAGTGTTTTCATTTTCTTTGGATATCCACTGGTGGAATTGATGGATAATATGGTATTTCCACTTCTAGTTTTTTGAGAAACCTTCACACTGTTTTCTGTAGCAAGTGTACCAGTTTACATTCACAGTCACATGCACAGGATTCTGTTTTCTCTGTGTCACTAACACTTCTTTCTTGTTTTTTTGGTAATAGCCATTCTGACAGATGTAAGGCGATACCTCATTGTGTTTTTAATTTGCATTTTCCTGATGATTTGTGATGTTAGACATCTTTCAATTGCCTGTTGGCCATCTGTATATGTTCTTTGGAAAAATGTCTATTTAGATTCTCTATTTTTGAATTGTATTTCTTTTTTGTGTCAGTGAGTTGTATGCATTCCTTATATAATCTGGATATTAACCCCTTGTTAGATACATGATTGGCAAATATATTCTCTTGTTCAGTTGCCTTTTTGTTTTGGATGATTTCCTTTGTTGTGCTGAAATTTATTTGTTTGAGGTAGTCTTATTTGTCTATTTATAGCTTGGTCTCATTTGACTTTGGAGTCAATTTCAAAATAAAATACCTGTAAGACTGATGACAAGGAGATTATGAGCTAGGTTTTCTTCTAGCAGTTTTATAGTTTAAGGTCTTAAGTTCAAGTCAACTTACACTTTGAGTTTATTTTTTTATGTGATTTATAGGATAGTGTCCAGGTGCATTCTTTTGAATGTAGATGTATGGTTTTTCCAGCACCATTTACTGAAGACACTTTCCTTTATGCATTGTATATTCTTGCCTCCTTTGTTGTAAATTGACTAGATGTGTGTGGACTTATTTTTAGGTACTCCATTCCATTTCATTGATACATGTGTCTGTTTCATGCCAATACTATACTGATTGAATTATTATAGCTTCGTAGTATAGTTTGAAATCAGGCTATGTGATAACACTGGCTTTGTTCTTCCAGGTTGTTTTGGCTAGTTAGGGTCATTTTTTGTTCCATGTAAATTTTAGAATTACTTACTCTAGTTCTGTGAAAAATGATATTGGAATTTTGATAGGGATTGCACCAATATTGCATTGGGTAGTATGGACATTTTAACAATATCTATCCTACCAATCTATAACCACCAGATATCTTTTCATATATTTGTGTGTTCTTCAGATTCTCTCATCAGTGTGTTACAGTTTTCATTGTACAGGTCTTTTACCTTTTTGGTTAAATTCCCAAGTATTTTATTCATTTTTTATGCTATTATAAATGGGATTATTTTCTTGATATGTGTCTGATAAGATAGTTCATTATTAGTGTATATAAATACAACAGAGTTTTGTACATTAATTTTATATTCCACAACTTTACTGAATTCATATATTGTTTTTAATAGTGTTTTGGTAGAGTCTTTGAGTTTTCTATAGTATCATGTCATCTGCAAAATGTGGCAGTTTATTTCTTGTCTAAATGCTCTGGCTAGGATTTCCAATACTTCTTTTTTTTTTTTTTTTAAGACTTTATTTATTTATTTGACAGAGATACAGTGAGGAAGGGAACACAAGCAGGGGGAGTGGGAGATGAAAAAGCAGACTTTTCTGCCGAGCAGGAAGCCTGGTGTGGGGCTCGATCCCAGGACCCTGGGATCATGACCTGAGCCAAAGGCAGATGCTTAATGACTGAGCCACCCAGGCACCCCTCCAGTACTTCTTGAATAAAAGTGGCAAAGTGGGCATCCTTGTCTTTTCCCTGAGGTTAGAGGAAGAGCATTCATCTTTTTCACTGTTGAGTATAATAACTGTGGCCTTTAGCATATATGGTCTTTATTATGTGGAGGTACATTCCCTCTATACATACTTCATTCATAGTTTTTTTATTCATAAATGGATATTGAATTTTGTCAAATGTTTTTTTCTACTTCTATTGACATGATCATATGATTTTTATCTTTAATTTTCTTACGGTTTGGCAATGTCAGACCACCTTTGATTACCTGGAATAAGTCCAACTTGATCATAGTATCTTATCCTCTTAGTATGTTTTTGAATTTGGTGTGCTAATTATTTTGTTGAGGATTTTTATCTCTCTGTTAATCAAGGATATTGTTCTGTACTTTCCCTTTTTTGTGGTGTCCTTGTCTTATTTTGGTGTTAGTAAAATGAGTTTGGAACATTCCTTCCTTTTGAGTTTTCTGGAAGATTTTCAAAAGGGTAGCTATTAAATCTTTGAATATTTGATAGAATTCAGCTTTGAGGCTGCCCTGGCCTTGACTTTATTTATTGAAAAGTTTTTGATCCAATCCTTACTAGAAATCAGTCTATTCACATTTTCTGTTTCTTCATAATTCATTCATGGAAGATTGTAAAATTATAGGAATTCATCTGTTCTCCTAGGTTGTCCAATTTATTTGTGTATAATTGTCCACAGTAGTGTCTCATGAACATTTGTATTTCTGTAGTATCAGTAGTAAGTTGTTTTTGCATTACCAATTTTTATTTATTTGAGACCTCCCTCTTTTCTCGTTGGTGAGTCTGGTTAGAGGTTTATTAGTATTTTTATCTTTTCCAAAAACCATATTTTAGTTTCACTGATATTTTCTATTTTCTTTTTAGACACTATTTCAATTAGACTCATTTTCATTTATTTTTATTATGAAATGTATTATTTCTTTTGTTCTGCTAGTGTTGGGGTTTGTTTTTGTTTTTACTTTAAGGGTAAAGATAAATTGGTTGAGATTCTGCTTATTTCCTGAGGTAGGCCTGTATTGCTATGACTTCCTTCCTTCTTAAAATCGCTTTTGTAGCATCCCATAGATTGTGATATGTCATATTTATTTTCACTTATCTCTGGGTATTTCTTTTACTTTTCCTTTTATTTCCTCTATGGCCCTGTAGTTGTTCAGTAATGCGTTATTCAATCTCCATGTATCTGTAGTTTTTCCAATTTTCTTGTAATTGATTTCTAGTTTCATATTATTGTGGTAGGAAAAGAGGCTTGATATGATTTCATTCTTACTGAATTTATTAAGACTTGTTTTGTGTCCTAACATTTGCTTTATTCTGGAGACTGATCCATGTGCATTTGAAAGAATGTGTATTCTGCTAATTCTGAATGGACTGTTTTGCTATGTCCATCTGGTGCAATGTGTTATTTAAGTCTGATATTTTCTTACTGATTTTCTGTCTGATGATCTATCCATTGACATAAGTAGGGAATTAAAAGTCTTTTATTATTTGTATTGTTTCAATTTCTCCCTTTCAGTCTGTTAATATTTGCTTTTTATATATTTTGGTGCACCTATGTTGGGTACATATATATTTATAAATATTTCCTTCCTGGATTCACCCCTTTATTATTATGTAGTGCTCTTCATTGTCTTTTATTAGTCTTTGTTTTAAAGTCTGTTTTAGGGGTGCCTGGTGGCTCAGTCAGTTAAGTGGCTTCTGCTTAGGTCGTGATCCCAGGGTCCTGGGATGAAGCCCTGCATTGGGTTCACTGCTCAGTGTGGAGCCTGCTTCTCCCACTCCCACTCTTTGCTTGTGCTCGCTCTCTCTCTCTCTCTCTCTCTCTCTGTCAAATAAATAAATAAATAAATAATCTTAAAAAAAAGTCTATTTTGTCTGAGATGAGAATAGCTACACTAGCATCATTTTGTTTCCTATGCATGGAATATCTTTTTCTCATTACTTTACTTTTAGTCTGTGTGTGTCATTACATCTGAAGTGAATCTCTTGTAGGTAGTATATGGATGGTTTTTAAATTTTTATCTATTCAGCCACTGTATTTTTTTTGATTGGATAATTTAGTCTATTTACATTTAAAGTGATTATGATAGGTATGAACTTATTGCTATTTTATTAATTGTGTTTTGGCTGTGTTCATAGTTCCTCTCTGTTCCTTTCTCCTTTCCCTCTCTTCTCTTGTGGTTTGATGACTTTCTTCTGTTGCATTTAGATTTCTTTCTCATTTTCTTTTGTGTATCTACTATAAATGCTTGCTTTGTGATTACCAAGAGATTCATATAGATCATTTTATGGATATAATCTATTTTAAGTTGAAAGCAACTTAAATTTGACATTCTGAAGCTCTATATTTTTACCCCTCTCCCATTTTGTTTTGATGTCATTTTACATCTTTTTATTTTATCTCTTAACTGAATATTGCAGTTTTAGTTAATTTTACTACTTTTGTCTTTTAACCATCATAGTAGCTTTATAAGAGATTAATTCACTACTTATTCTATATATTTTCCTTTTCCACTGAGATTTTTAAAAATATTTTATTTATTTATTTGACAGAGAGAGATCACAAGTAGGCAGAGCAGCAGGTAGAGAGAGAGAGAGAAGCAGGCTCACTGCTGAACAGAGATTCCAATGCGAGGCTCTATCCCAGGACCCTGAGATGATGACCTGAGCCGAAGGCATGGGTTAACCCACTGAGCCACCCAAGGAAATAAATTTCTGAGGAAACAACTTAGGGTATGTATTGAGCAGGCTATAGAAGATTTCAGGATCTATGATTACTCATCCCGCTTGCTACAGTTCCAAGAAGTTTGCTCCGTATTAAGACGTTCTTTCTCTAAATGGACTAAGAAGATGAGACCCACATCAAAAGGATTCTCCCCTTAAGGAATTTGTTTCTTTTTTTTTTTTTTTAGTTATTTTATTTTGTTTTATTTTGTAATTTTTTTAAATTTCTTTTCAGCGTAATAATATTCATTGTTTTTGCACCATACCCAGTGCTCCATGCAATACGTGCCCTCTATAATACCCACCACCAGGCTCCCCGAACCTCCCACACCCTGCAGCTTCAAAACCCCTCAGGTTGTTTTTCAGAGTCCATAGTCTCTCATGGTTCACCTCCCCTTCCAATTTCCCTCAACTCCCTTCTCCTCTCCATCTCCCCATGTCCTCTATGTTATTTGTTATGCTCCACAAATAAGGGAAACCATATGATAATTGACTCTCTGCTTGACTTATTTCACTCAGCATAATCTCTTCCAGTCCCATCCATGTTGCTACAAAAATTGGGTATTCATCCTTTCTGATGGAGGCATAATACTCCATAGTGTATATGGACCACATCTTCCTTATCCATTCGTCTGTTGAAGGGCATCTTGGTTCTTTCCACAGTTTGGCGACCGTGGCCATTGCTGATATAAACCTTGGGGTACAGATAGCCCTTCTTTTCACCACATCTGTATCTTTGGGGTAAATACCCAGTAGTGCAATTGCAGGGTCATAGGGAAGTTCTATTTTTAATTTCTTAAGGAATCTCCACACTGTTCTCCAGAGTGGCTGCACCAACTTGTATTCCTACCAACAGTGTAAGAGAGTTCCCCTTTCTCCACATCCTCTCCAATACACGTTGTTTCCTGTCTTGCTAATTTTGGCCATTCTAACTGGTGTGAGGTGGTATCTCAATGTGGTTTTCATTTAAATCTCCCTGATGGATAGTGATGATGAACATTTTTTCATGTGTCTGATAGCCATTTGTATGTCTTTATTGGAGAAGTGTCTATTCATATCTTCTGCCCATTTTTTGATATGATTATCTGTTTTGTGTGCGTTGAGTTTGAGAAGTTCTTTATAGATCCTGGATATCAACCTTTTGTCTGTACTGTCATTTGCAAATATCTTCTCCCATTCCGTGGGTTGCCTCTTTGTTTTGTTGACTGTTTCCTTTGCTGTGCAGAAGCTTTTGATCTTGATGAAGTCCCAAAAGTTCATTTTCGCTTTTGTTTCCTTTGCCTTGGAGACATATCTTGAAAGAATTTGCTGTGGGTGATATCAAAGAGGTTACTGCCTATGTTCTCCTCTTGAATTCTGATGGATTCCTGTCTCACGTTGAGGTCCTTTATCCATTTCGAGTTTATCGTTGTGTACGGTGTAAGAGAATGGTCGAGTTTCATTCTTCTACATATAGCTGTCCAATTTTCCCAGCACCATTTATTAAAGAGACTGTCTTTTTTCCACTATATATTTTTTCCTGCTTTGTCGAAGATTATTTGACCATAGAGTTGAGGGTCCATATCTGGGCTCTCTACTCTGTTCCACTGGTCTATATGTCTGTTTTTATGCCAGTACCATGCTGTCTAGGTGATCACAGCTTTGTAGTAAAGCTTAAATCAGGTAACATGATGCCGCCAGTTTTATTTTTGTTTTTCAACATTTCCTTAGCGATACGGGGTCTCTTTTGATTCCATACAAATTTTAGGATTATTTGCTCCAGCTCTTTGAAAAATACCGGTGGAATTTTGATCAGAATGGCATTAAAGTATAGATTGCTCTAGGCAGTATAGACATTTTAACAATGTTTATTCTTCTGATCCAAGAGCATGGAATCGTCTTCCATCTTTTTGTGTCTTCTTTGATTTCTTTCATGTGTTCTGTAGTTCCTCGAGTACAGATCCTTTACCTCTTTGGTTAGGTTTATTCCTAGGTATCTTACGGTTCTTGGTGATTTAGTAAATGGAATCGATTCTCTAATTTCCCTTTCTGTATTTTCATTTTTAGTGTATAAGAAAGCTACTGATTTCTGTACACTGACTTTGTATCCTGCCATGTTACTGAATTGCTGTATGAGTTCTAGTAGTTTGGGAGTGGAGTCTTTTGGGTTTTCCATATGAAGAATCATGTCATCTGAAAAGAGAGAGAAAAGAGAGAGAGTTTGACTTCTTCCTGCCTACAATTATAATTCTTCATTCTTGTTATTAGGTGTCTCGAGGACTTTTGAGAATCTATAATCTTGGGGGAAGACCATTCTGCCTCTAGTACATGAATGCTGGGTTCCATTCGAGAGATTGGGAAAATTTTCATGGAGAACGTGTTCCACTATATCTTCTAGACTTCTGTCTTTCTCCTCCCCTTCAGGGATTCCAATAATTCTGACATTGGAACATTTCATGGCATCATTTCTTTCCATGATTCTGTTTTCGTGTCTTCTAAGCTGTTTGTTCCAGGCTTCCTCCTGATCCTTTCTCTCTGATTGTCCTCCAGATCACTAATTCTATCTTCTGTCTCAGTTACCCTAGCTTTTAGGGAATTTAGATTAGATTGGAACTCATTGAGAGCCTTGTGAACATCATCCCTGGTGGCTTTCAGTTCTGCCCTAACATTGTGAACATCAACCCTGGTGCCTTTCAGTTCTGCTCTAATCAATTCCGTTTGGTCATCCATGGCTTTTTCCAACCTAGCTATTGCCTGGATAATTGTTAGCCTGAATTCCCTTTCCAACATATTGTCTATGTCAGTAGCCATTAGCTCTGTTGCAGAAGGCCCATCCTCTGAATTTTTCTTCTGTTGGGCATTCCTCCTCCTAGTCATTTTGGTGAGAGATGGCTGAACGGATGTGGCTGGATGTATTGACTGTGGTGCAGTCAAAGTGCACCCTGGAATGCTTCTGAGCAATCAAGAGTCCCCACCCAAATGAAAGAAAAAGAGAGAGAGAGAGAGAGACAGGAAAAAGGGAAGATAAAAGAGAAGGCTCAGCCCAAATGGGCCCCAAGATAAGATTTATGAAGTATACAAACAAGAACAGACAAACAAAAAGACTGATAAAAGTATATGACAAGAGAAAAAAATATATATATAAAAGCAAAAAAAGAAAAGAACCTCATGAAAAAGAACCCCAAGTATATGATTTATATACTATCAGAACAAACAAAAATTCACAGAAACACTGGCATGAAAAAAAAAGATGGGAGAGTGGTTATAAATTCTCAGTGTGGGCGAGGAAGGTTATTTTGATTCTTCCATGTTGCTACAAAAGTTGGGTATTCCTGGATGTATCTTGATATCTTTGTTAAAGGACTCAACTTTCCTAAGATAAAGGAGGATTAAAAATTTGTTTACCTATAGGGGTAGCATTGATTGGGGAAAGGGGATTACCTTGAAGTTTAAGTCTATATGAATAATAATAAAAGAAAATACAAAAAAGGAATAAACTAAAGTAACTAAGGTAAAATTAAAAAAAAATTAAAAATTAGAAAAGCAAAAAAAAAATGGGTATATGTAACAAAGTTCAGGTTAAAAGGTTATTATGGAATTTGATGTACTGGACATCTCACTGTGATGGTAAATAGGTTAAAATTGTCTATATATATAAAAAAAATGAACCAGGATAGTGGGAACAAATTAAAAATAAAAGTCGTATCTATGAAGCAGTGGTGGTGGTTCTCTTGTTATATTCCCCCCCCACCCCACCCGTTGGTTTTCTGGGGGAGGGGCCTGCCACATGGGTTTTCAGGCAATGTTCCCTGAGTTAAGTCCTCCCACCCCCCTCAAGGGGGTGGGCTCTGAGGAAACCGTTTTTTCAGGCTTTTGTTCTCTGGAGGTTTTTATGTTTGTTCTTTTTTTTTTTTTTTTTTTTTTTTCTCTCCCCTTGACAGCTTTTGATGGTTTTTGGATGTTTAGAGGAATGCAAACTGCACCCAGACGTCCCTCTCAGAGAGAAGCCTCAGTCTGTTCCCCTCTGGGTGCTACAGAGCACATAAGTTTCCCCTTGGCCACTGGCAGAACATGTCCCGAGCTGCAGTCCCTGGGGACACAGGAACTCCTGCTTGTACCCAAAACCACAACAGCAGCGGCAGCTGTCTAAGCAGCTCCAGACCCCCAGAGAGGTTCCAAGCAGCGATCTCACACTGAGATTTTCCCACTGGCCCGGGTTGGGAGTTGCCTGGTCTTTCCCGGGCCAAGAGCGCCCAGCTGGCACCTGCGCACACCTCTCTCGGGAGGGTGTGGGGCGCGCAAGTCTCAGGCTCTGATAGTGCAGCAGGGCACTCGCGTGGAAGAGTGCAAAAAGGCTGAGTTTCTGCTGGCTGGCGAGGGTCCCAGCCTGTCATGGGACCCCACGCGTTCTCAGAGGCGCCGCCGGCTCACAGACCAAGACCTGGTTTCTCCGCCGCACTCTCTCTGGCTTAGCGCCAGGTTGGCTGTCCTGACTCAGGGGACTTAAGCCCCTGTCCCTAACCGCCCCAATTCCCACAATTTCTGCCCTCGATCCTTTGCTCTTTTTGAGTGCTTTCAACCAGACTCCAAGTTAGTGCTGGTCCCCAGACGCAGGGGACTCTTGTATTGGGGTATTGCTTTCCAATGGGTCGCCTCTGGTGGCTCCCTCCCCCTTTGGTTTATCTTCTGATATCAGTCCGATGTTCCCACTCTGCTTTACCTGCCCACTGGTGTCTTCTGCCCCCGTAGAGACCAGACGTGTAGAATTCTGATCTCAGGCTGATTTCATGGGTGATCGGAGTTCCTTGGAGGGTAATCAGCTCACTTTAGGGGACAGGTTGAAACGGCGCCTCCCCCTACTTCCCTGCCATCTTGTCTCCCTCTCCCCTTAAGGAATTTCTAACACTGTCCTCATCTGAACAGACTCCTAAGACTGAGTGAAAATACTTTTCAGTAATATGCAATGTTCCTTTTGCAAGATGTTTCTTCTGATTTGTTGTATAAATATCTGGCATTTGAGAACAGGAAAAAAAAAAAAGGTATTTTGCGGTTTCAATTCATTTTGTGTAAATTATCTTGAAAATTCCACTGTCAGCAGACTTTTGCCAGATGATGGCATAGAAAATCCTGAACATAACTTCTCCCGTCGACACGCCAAATGTACAATTACATATGGATCATATGAAAAATATCTGAAAAGTACATAAACTGCTTTTTCACAAGAAAGGATAAAAAGACTGCACTGAAACATGTAGGAGTAAAAAAGACACAACGTGCCAAAAATTCCACACCCAATTAGGCAAAACTTAACAGGGAAGAATCTCACCCAAGAGGTGTTTTTCCCAGAGGAGCAAGGGGTTGGTGTCCCTTATTGTGCACCCCAACTCCTGGGATCTGCACTGGATAGAGGAGCCCTCAAATATCTGGCTTAGAAAATCAATGAGGCTAATGTCCAAGGGACCCAAAGTGATATAGGAAACTAAGACTCTTTTTAAAGGGCCCTTGTATTGTCTCACTTGTCTGAGACCCAGTGAAAACACACCAGTTTGAAAAGTACCTAAGACTGTATATCAAAGAAATAGGTTTGCTAACTTAAGAGTATCTGCTGAGGGTGCCTGGATGGCTCAGACGGCTAAGCGTCCGCCTTCAGCTCAGGTCATGATCTCTGGGTCCTAGGATAGAGTCCTGCATTGGGCTCCCTGCTCACTGGGGAGCCTGCTTCTGCCTCTCTCTCTGCCTCTCATGAATAAATAAACCAAATCTTTAAAAAAAATTTTTTTTTAAAGATAAAAACATCTGGTGGAGGTGCAGGGGACAGTTAAAACTCTACCTCCAGAGACAGAAGTACCACCGGATACCATTTTTGCACTGTCTACCTACCCTGCTAGCACAGGTAGATGAGCTCAGACATGGTGTCTATCCCACCACCACTGCCTAGATGAAGCTGAAGAACATGTGAGGTTGCAGCACTCCCCCTTTTCTGGCTGGGGCAGGTGAGAGCAAATGGTATGGCGTGCCCCTGCTTCCTAGTTAAAGTCTGCACTCCTAGATGATTTGGGCACTCCATTATTCCCTGGCAGGGGAGCTGAGTATGAGAGGTCTTGGCATTCTCCCATTCCCAGCTTGAAGCTGGTGCCTACACAGAAAAGGCACTCTCAAGGCTGCATCCCTGAAGCCGGTGGGCACACACAGTCAAGACATTTTCCTGCTGCCTTTCTGAAGCAGGCCCACATCCTCGATCCCTACGCTCTTCAGCTGTTCGGCTAAAGCCAGCAGGAATGTCCAGTCCATACACAGGATGCCTCTTGATTGCTTGGCCCTGATGACCAAGGAAATTGGTGTCCCAGAACTCCACAGGAAGGTAACAATTGGAAAGACAGTTCTTGGCAGACCACCATTACCCAGGGCACTGCACAGACAACAGACTAAAAAACCCAGATGTCCTGTGAAAGAAGCCTATTTACTTAGCCTAGAGCTTCAGGCTGAGAATCAAACAATCACACATCTAGAGGCTAAGGAGGTGTTCCCAGAGAATGTAAGCAGGGAGACACCACCTTTGTGTACTCCCCTAGTGTAACTACAACTTGACCAAACTTTCAGAAGGAGTTTATACACTTATCTGAAGCCCCTATTTTTTACTTTTCACCCAGGGGACACCTCCAGATCTCCTGGTCTGAAGGCCAGCAGGGATTATGATCCCAGCCCCACAGGGTGTATATATTTGCAAATTTTAAAAGCTGCTGCATGGGGGTCTGGTTTCTTATCATCCTGAAAGTGGTGCTAAATGAAATTCTTCTCCTTGGAACACTGGTGGTGCTTGGCACACCCTCAAGCAGGGACATATCATCAAGAAAATATCAGGCAGTTTAGACAATCATTGAAGCCCACATCGGGCTCTCTGCTCAGTGGGGAGCCTGCTTCCCCCTCTCTCTCTGCCTGCTCTCTGCTTACTTGTGATCTCTCTCTCTGTCAAATAAATAAATAAAATCTTTAAAAAAAATTATTTCCTTGGGAAATACTGAAGAATTAATTGGAGATATTGATTTTTTTTTCTCCATTCTGGGAGAGTAGGAAATGTAACCCTGTGTTCATAACTAAATATGCTATTCTGAATAGTTGTTTTAATAGTTTTCTATTTAAGAATTCTATTCAATATCAAAATAAGACAGATTTAGTTTAAATCCCAACCTGACTGTTTGACTTAGAGTAAAATACTTTATCTTTCTAAGACTAATTTTCTCTTCTGAAAATATAGGCAGTTGAAATACTACCTCATAGTTTTGTTTTTGGATTACATGGACTAAATTAATGAAAATAATGTATCAAATACCTTAGCACATGGTAAGAAGTTAGTAACATTAGCAAGTATTATTGCTGAAAAATGCCTCTTTGGTAGGGTTAACACATTCAATATGGAGTAGAAACATTGCATTAGTTGATTATATTCAGAGAGATCTTTGAAATGTAGGTGCTCCCTTGATTATAGGGAGGTGGTTTAACACAACAATTTTATCATTTATTTTCATTTTTGGATAGTACTATTAATCCATTGATTATCCTAGTTCTTAATACAACACAACATGTGTGTATATAAAAATAGGAGGCTATGTATCATTTACTATTATGAAACATGGACTGGATCCTGGCCAAAAAAAAACCAAAACAAGTGGCACACCGAGACCTTGGAGGATTGAGATTTATTTCATGCTAGCGGGCCCAGAAGAATGTAATCTCTCGAGATCTGAGTCTAGAGTACAGACACAGTGGTTATCTTACACACTTGTACTTCCATATCTGTGCCATTCTTGCAGCTGTGGCTGGTGGGGCTAGGGGAAAGCCTGAAATGGCCCTGGGGCCTGGGCTGGGATTCCCCTGCTGGATTGGTTTGCCACCTCAGAACACAGATTTTCCTTATGAACGTAACATAAAACAATCTCCTATAAATGGAAATTGTTTTTTCCTACTTTGGGCTAAAGGATCTGGACTTCAAATGGCTATAAATCATTCCTAAAGGGAATTGTTAAGTGAGGAATTTATTTTGGCCACCAGGTTATTCATTTCTCTCTTTTTTTTTTCAATTAAATATATGTATCCTGCATATATTGTCATTGATGTATCAAGAATAAGATGATTAGCAAAACATCGGAATGATTGGTGGAGGATAGGAAGAAAAAAACCACGCAGACCATTTTATTATATGTATATAGTGTATTCTATATGTATGTATGCATATACAAAATATATAAAAATATGGAAGTCTGGCATTAGTTTTTATATATCCTTACAAGGAATTAGTAATGATCTTCATCAATGTATTGGATATGGTGTTATGGATGGTCAGTTTGTTTTCTCTGTATCTGTTTGTTATGGCTCCAATTACTCTAGTCTCAATTTGTGTGTATCCTACCTGCATTAGCACCTTTTATTTTGATTCCAAAGAGTTAGTTTTGTTGGCCAACCAAAAATGGCTGTATAGTTGGGTACCTCTGACTCTTACCTGCAGTTGTATTCTCTTAGTGGTGGGGATGTCTTGGGGTCAGAAAACTACATTATATTGTTATGCTAATCTCAATTATGGTTTTAAAGTCATGGGTTTATTAGGAGGGAATTATTCATTCTTAGATTTTGAGCTAAAAATAAATTTCATTTCAACCACTTCATATGAACTACTTGAGGTGAGCAACAGTCCTTCTTTACCCAGTACTAAGGAGCTCCTGTGATGTAGAACTTTCAGCTTTAAAATAGGGAAATTTGGGGGCAACAGATGAGTTCATCACCCCAGAATTATTGTGATCCTTTTTTGTGTAACATAACCATCCTTCTGGATATGACAGATGTATATAAATACATGTGTGTTATGTACTACAGGATAAGCACTTTTCTGCTATGTATTATAAAAACTTGAAATGACCTGTGAAGTGGGTTTTAACATATTTTACAAGTGAGAAAACTGAGTCTTTGTTGAGTGACTAACTGGATCTCTCTATTTTCATGCTGTTTACTGAATGTATAACATATGTCATCTATAGTATGTATCATATGCACTATCTACCTATATGACCAAGGCTTTTATTAAGTTAACATTGTTGTGTACCATTAGAAATTTCTAGATATTTTTTGAATGGCTGAATAAAGTTTGACATACTGCATGCTGTAATAGTCATCCTCCTTCTCTCATAAGGATAGTTTGCCTCTGAAAAAGGATCCAATTGGCTCCCACTTTTTCCAGGAAATTACAGGCCACAGAAAACCTCTACCCTAATATTAAACATTCTGTCCATTTAAAATATGTCCTCAAACTGCCTTGTTGTCCCTCTGCAACCAACCAAATACCAATGTACCTGAAGACCAATTAGCAAGTCTTCCCAACTTCCAAAGATTAAAAAAGATCCCCCTTAATAGAATGCTGCCAGCGACTCAGATTTTTCTATTTTTTACTCTATAAAATTTACCTTTTTCCCCCCAATAATTTTTTTTCCCTTTTCCCCAATGTTAGGATACAGAGTCGACCACCCCTCAAATAGAGAACACTCCTGATAATGCAAGTCACACAGCGAGGTTTTATTTCCAGCTAGCTGGGGTCCAAGTATCTGCCCGATGCAGCAGGTTTCAACAAGGACCCCAAGCACTCAAAACCAAGGGTTTATATAGCATTTTTAAAGCACTTAACACACAGTAATTTTCCATACATTCATATCTGGCTCCACACTCTGATGGTCCACTTTTGTGTCACTCCCTGGTGGTCTAGTGAGATAAGCTCTTTACCAATGTATCTAGTTTGCAGCTGCCCTTATTCTGGTGTATAGGATTAACTTGTTTTCAAACTTGTTTTCCTAGCTTATTTTTCAAGCTTGTTTTTCAAGGTTCCCCTAGTCACATACTCAGTAAAATGGCTTCCTGGCCTTTGAAATGGCTGTTCTCATGCTAACCCATTCTTACATTCCCCCCTGTAGTTGTTTATAATGAGGAATCCTGCTCATTGGTGGGGCAGCCGTAGGGGCCTTCTGGAGCAGGCAACTTCTCATACCGCTGTCTTAAGACCATGAGCTAGATGGTATTAACATGATCTTTTACAAAATTAATAAGCTTATTCAGAATGCAAGGGCCAAAAGTCAGAATGAGTACAAGCAAAACAAATGGGCCAACTAAGGTAGAAACTAGGGTGGTGAACCAGGAGGTCCTATTAAACCAAGCCTCAAACCAGTTCTCCTGGGCCTCCCTCTCCTTCTTCCTCTTGGCTAATCCTTCTCTCACCTTAGCCATGGATTCTTTTACTACCCCAGTATGGTCGGCATAAAAGCAGCATTCTTCTCCTAATGTGGCACATAGTCCCCCTTGTTGGAGGAACAACAAATTAAGCCCTCTCCTATTCTGGAGTACCACCTCTGACAGGGAGGTGAGATTTTTCTAAATGACTTATAGAGGCCTTTATTCTCTCTAGATCCTCATCTATGGCTGCCCTAAGGGATGTCATTCCTGTTTGATGAGTAACCAGGGAGGCTATGCCGGTCCCAGCTCCAGCTACTCCTAAGCTGAACAAGGTAGCAATAGTTAAGTGCAGTGACGGGCTCTCTTTTACTTTTCTCACTTGTGCCTTTGCTCCAATAAGAATACATGTGTTCCGGGGCACCTGGGTGGCTCAGTGGATTAAAACCTCTGCCTTCAGCTCAGGTCATGATCCCAGGGTCCTGTGATCAAGCCCCGCATCGGGTTCTCTGCTAGGCGGGGAGCCTGCTTCCCTTCCTCTCTCTCTCTCTCTCTCTCTGCCTGGTTCTCTGCCTACTTGTGATCTCTCTCTGTCAAATAAATAAACAAAATCTTAAAAAAAAAATACATGGTTCCTCAGGGTGATAGAGGATGAGGGGCATCACAGCCACCAGGACACAGAACTCCTCAGAGGCGTTAAAGACCGAGGTCGAGAGGCACGGGGTGAGGCCAGTCTTTGAACATATCCACCATCCATTATTTTCCGGGATTAGCCACTTTATGGGGGAAGAGGTATCCTGCAGGGCAAACAGGCGATGCTCATCTGCAAGGGACAGGGTCAAAACATGAAGGGGCTGTCCCTGGCCGTCCATCACTTTGATGCCGTCCGGCTCAAAGTGGATATGGGCCTGGACTTTGGTTAGGAGATCACGCCCCAACAAGGGGGCCGGGCATTCAGGGATAACTAGGAAGGAGTGGGTCACTTGGTGGAGGCCCAAGTCCACCTGGTGCCTACTGGTCCATTGATAAGCCTTGGACCCAGTTGCCCCCTGCACCAGGCTGGTTTTCTGAGATAGGGGCTCCGTAGGCTTGTTTAAAACTGAGTACTGGGCTCCTGTGTCCACCATGAATCCCACTGGTTTCCCCTCCACATACACAGTTACCCAAGACTCGGGGAGGGGATCCGAGTCCCATCTCCACTAGTCACTGTCCATTCCTGCCAGCAAGACCTGTGTGTCCTGTCCGCTCTGGCCCTGGCGCTTGGGGCATTCCTTCTTCCAATGTCCATATTCTTTGCAGTTCACACATTGCTCCCTATCTAGCCTGGGCCGCAGTTTTCGAGGTCGGGTCCATCTGGCTGGACCTGGTCCCGCCTGGGCTGTGCCCTGCACCCCTGCCAGCAGGATCTTGGCCATCTCCTTTTGCTGCCTTTTGTTCTTCCTACTCAGATGCTCTCTATCCTCTTTCCTAATTCTTTCTTGTAACTCCTGATTTTCCTTTCTGATCTGATCCTCCCTTTCCTCCGGAGTCTCCCGAGTGTTAAAAACTTTCTCTGCCACTTTCATCAGATCCCTAATGGTCATTTCCCCCAATCTTTCCTGATTATATAATTTCTTTCTAATATCTGGGGCAGCCTGGTTTATAAAGGACATAATTACAGCTGACTGATTCTCCTCTGCCAGGGGGTCCAAAGGGGTGTACTGCCTATAAGCATCATAGAGGCATTCTAAAAACACAGCTGGGCTTTCATTTTTCCCTTGCATCACAGCCTTTACCTTAACCAAATTGGTGGGGCGGCGTGCCGCCGCTCGGAGACCTGCCATAAGAGTCTGGCAGTAAACTTGGAGACGCTCCCTACCTTCCGCGTTCCCAAAGTCCCAATCCGGTCTATTCAAGGGGAAGCGCTCCTCGATCAGGTTCGGCAAGGTTGTCGGCCATCCGTTGTCGCCGGGGACATTCTTTCTGGCCTCGGAGAGGATCCGCTCGCGCTCTTCGGTGGTGAACAAGGCCTTAAGGAGCTGTTGGCAATCGTCCCATGTGGGGCTATGTGTATGCATGACAGACTCAATCAGGTCAGTCAGGCCCCTCGGGTCTTCAGAGAAAGGGGGGTTTTGAGCCTTCCAGTTATATAGATCACTGCTTGAAAAGGGCCAATACTGGTACGATCATTCCCCATCTGGGCCAGTACCTCCCAGAGCCCGTACGGGGAGAATGGGTGCCCTGGCTGAGGTGGAGGAGGACGGTTCCTCCTCTGGGATCTCCTCCCGGTGCCTATGAGGCCTTAATCCCCGCGCCGGTCCCTGGGCTGGGGCTGGGGGAGCTGCTGGGGAGACTGACGAGTGAGGGGGCTCGGGAGGGGCAGCTGGCTCAGGTTGGAGCAGCGCCACAGCATATGGAGGAGGGGTTTCTTCAAAATCTAGGTCTATCAGGGAGGGGTACAGGTCCGACCCTTCCTGTAAGGTTTCTTGGATGGGTCCCCCCGGGAGTTTCGGGTGGGCTGTATGAGCGGGCACAGTAGAGTGGTGGGGGGCCCGAGAGACGGCCAGCACGGGGGGGGGGGGGGTCCTCCGTCTTCTCGGTGACAAATGGTTTCAGCCAGGAGGGAGGACTCTCCACCAAAGCTTGCCATATGAAAATATAGGGATATTGGTATGGGTGGCCCTGTAGTCCAGGCTGGTTGATCACATCTCGGACTTTCTTAATAATGACCAGAGAAAAGGTCCCCTGGGGTGACCAGCCCACCTTTCTGCCATTCTGCAGAGCAAAGAGTACCATACTTACCTTTCTTTACTTCCATGCCATAATTGTGAGCCTTGGAGCGGATCTCA